>CAUYPK010088763.1:0-20707 GCA_963574355.1 Loris lydekkerianus
GAGCACCAGGAGCTGGGAGTCACGGCAGCGAGCGCATTCAGTTCAGTTCAGCTTTCTGCCTGGTTATATTGCTGCTCAAGGAGGGCTGGGAGTTCAGAGTTGCAGGCCAAGGTTATCTACAGTTTTATAGAATTTTATGCCTGTTAGGAGAATGCCCTGGCACCCTAGTAGGGGAGATAGGTCCAGATTTTAGTAGGTCTCTCCAGTGGTGTGTAGTGGGAGGGCCTTTGATTTCTGGCCGTTTGTCTGTGGGGTTCTTAATCCGATCTGATGGGGGAGGGGGAACTCCCGTCAGCTCAGTGATGGGTTTTGTACCATTTGTTTGCGTCCTTGTGGTCACAGCTCTCCTCAGCGGGGTTGATGTGTATTCTTCAACTTTCTCTCTTGATGCTGCTCAGATCCATCAGGTTACTTGCTAAATTTTCATCCCTTAACTCACCTTCAGGACAGGAGCCTCTGTGGAAAGCTGGCTTCAGCCCGCTATCTTGTCTCCGCCCTGAAGTTGCATTTAATTCAGACTATCATTTGAGGTATAACTGAATGAAGAGTTAAGATTTATTTTGTCCCATTTGATACAATGAATTTACTCTTATACTATGATCCTTTGTTTGCTTCTGAAATGAGTGTGGCATTAGGTACTGAATGCCTATAAAAATACCCAGCAGTCTATAAGACACTGTGCAGATGTAACTCAGAGATAATAAGACTTAGCTCTTGAGATAGTTTAGAGGTGTGTTTACTATGAAGCTGCTGGTACTTAACCTCCAGGGACTCTCACTTGGAATACTTTCTACATTATTTTATTTTATTTTATTTTATTTTATTTTATTTTATTTTATTTTATTTTATTTTATTTTAATTAATTTATTTATTTTGAGACAGAGTCTCACCATGTTGCCCTTGGTAAAGTGCTGTGGCATCACAGCTCATAGCAACCCTTGGGCTTAAGCAATTCTCTTGCCTCAGCCTCCCAAGTAGCTGGGACTACAGGTGCCGGCCACAACGCCTGGTCATTTTTTTGTTGTAGTTGTCACTGTTGTTTGGCAGGCCCAGGCTGGATTTGAACCCACCAGCTCCGGTATATGTGACTGGCACCCTAATTGCTGAGCTATAAGCGCTGAGATTTTATTTATTTATATATTTTTAACTTAATTTTATATTCATAATTTTGTATTATTTTTCAAGAGTAGCACTCAAATTACATATGCTCTCAGATTAATGTCAAATTACATATCTTTAAAAACTAGATCTACTTAGTATTAAACTATTTCACTACAAAAGAGAAGGCTTGCATTTGTGAAAAAAGCAGATAACCACTTAAAATGGTATACAATGAAGCTCTAACATGTTCTGTAGATAAAACAGGGTCTGGAAATACAGAGAAATGGCTGGGAGTGGTGGCTCACACCTAGGATCCCTAGGAGGCTGAAGCGGATGCATTGGTTGAGCTCAGAAAGTTGAGACAAGCCTGAGGAAGAGCAAGACCCCTGTCTCTGCTAAAAAGAGGAAAACTAGCTGGGTGTCATGGCAGACACCTGTAGTCCCAGCATCTCTAGAGGCTGAGGCAGAAGGATTGCTTAAACCCAAGAATTGGAGCTATGAGCTATGATGCCAGGGCACTCTACCAGGGTGAGACAGTGTCTCAAAAAAAAAAAAAAAAAAAAAAAAGAAATAAAGAAAGAAAGAAAAGGAAAGGAAGGAAGGGAAGGGAGGGAGGAAGGAAGGAAGAAAGGAAAAAAGAAGAAATAAATCCTATTTATTTTGTTTCCTCTGCAGAAATTTGAATTTGTCCATACAATTACAAACCTCACCATGAATATTTCTTCCTTCATTTTCCTACTCACACTTACGTCTTGTGGTCAGGCTTCAGTCTTGATTGAAGTTAACCAAAAAGCACATTCTGAAAACACTGAGTTCTTAAATTGGTTGTTGGGGCTTTTAATGTCTATAATCAAGAGGAAGCAATTACATTGTATAAACTTGCCTATTCCGAAGATAAGCATTCAAAATATTATTTTCTTGCTGGTAGATTGTGGTAGACTTGTTTGTGGGTCTCTGGCAATATCTTTATTTATTCTTTAAATTATTCCTTTTGATTTCTGAATAGTAGATTACTTGTCTTTTGTGAAATTAACACTGAGTTTTCACAGCACATGCTAATCGTATAATAAGCAGCCAAGAATGGATTGAAGGCAGATGCTGTCTTATTTATTTCCCGCCAGAGAAAAGCATATTTCAAGTGAAGCTTTGGTTTCCCCTCAGACTTCCGATCATGCGGCCTTTCTCACATGGCACTGTTTGCTTTTTGGGATTCCTTTTTTTATCTTTTTATAGTTTTTTCATTCCTTAATATGAGCTTTTGTGATTGACTAATAGTGATTTGAAGTCATGTTGGGCTAATTCCCTGTGTTTGCTCATCCTTCACTTGGGTGATCATCATTTCACAAGGATTCCTGTTTCTTGCGCTTCTCTCCAAGGCTCAGAGTTAATTCTAGACCCCTTTGGCTCTCTGTTAACCCAAGAGAAAGTTCTTAAATTTGGGTGGCTTTTGAAATTTTATTTTTTCTAACTTCAAACATACTTAAACACTTAAAAATCTATTCTTCCCACCATATCAGTTTAAAAAGTAATGGAATTAGGCTGGGTTTGGTGGCTCACACTTGTAATCCTAGCACTCTGGGAGGCCGAGGAGGGTGGATTGCTTGACTCTTGGGTTTGAGATCAGCCTGAGCCAGAGTGAACCCTGTATCTATTAAAAATACAAAAAACCGAGGCAAAAGGATCGCTTGAGCCCAAGAGTTGGAGGTTGCTGTGAGCTATGATGTCACGATGGCACTCTACCCAGGGCAGCAGCTTGAGACTGTCTCAAAACAAACAACAACAACAACAAAAAACCTATAGAGTTAGATACTTCTGAAAATGCCTAGCCACAAATGTAAGGAGAAACCCACGTTAGCCAGTGATTCTTACTGAGAGCCATGAAATGTTTACGTAAATACCTAGATTTTTTTTTCTGACAGCTGTCATAGTAGCTACATTTTGGGCTATTTCTTGAACATTCTTCCTCTCTCTGATACACATCTCTGGTATCAGAAGTAACAGGAAGGCCAACCACCCCCTTGGCCAAGCCACTAATGGCACTCAGGTCACAGTGCGGAAAGCATTGAGCAGTAGTCTGAATTACTCCCTTCCTTTCCAGAAAATTCTCCCAGTGGAGGACTTTTGGGAAGGATAAAGGTTGAAGCCATTTGTAAACACTGTTCTGTAAGCAATCTGACTTAACTTTGCTTGTTTCTGTTGCAGAGAAGAGACTAATTCAGTAGGTCGTTGACCTTACTTCTTCCTGTATCTGCTTGCCACACATTTTCACACACTTTTTCGCATTTACTTTACTTAGCATCACCCTCGTGTTTATAGATTAAAATTTTGTGGCTTAGCTACATTCAGTGGCAGAACTGGAATGAAAACCTAACCCTTTCTGACCTAGAACCTCTTCCCAAATATTAGCATACTACCTCCTGTGATTTGTTAATTTTAAAAGGAAGGGGCTATACCCTTTCTGCTACTACAATTGATTTTCCACAGAAAAGCCTGTCCTGAGGGCTCCTTCCTTCACATTATTTCAGGCAGTTCACTTGACCATCAGCACTCTTATTCACTTGTCTACTAAAACAGTACCTATCAGCTGTTTAATACGTACCATGTACAGTACAAGGTGCGGTGTATATATTGGTGGACAAGTCTGCTGTAGTCCCTGCCCTCTTCATGCTTAATGCTTAACCCTGAAAAAAAACAGCAACAAACACATTTATATGATTAAAATTGATATGACCATTGGGAGATAGGTTCTATGACAGACAATAAGAGAGGATATTTTGGGAGGCTCTGCTCAAATAAAATTGATTTCAGGTGGTCACTCAGATAGACCACAGGCCATCAGGTCACCATCGTGTCTGTGTGTGTGGAGTATTTCTGTTTATTTAATGGGCTCAGGCCAAACTTCTGACCATGATTATCAGCTACTTCCCAAAGAGGGCTCTTGCAGGAGGATGGGTGACAGTAAACGAGAAAGCATGGTGGATTTAAGCAAATACATATATACTACCATGGATTTAAGTCACCTTAAATCCACACTTTATGTCACCTAAAATGGGAACACTTTTATATGCAAAACATGATGCACCAATAACCAGCAAGCTTGGAACCGCCCTTGTTAGTGAAACCAGTTCCTCCACAGCACAGGGGGGAGTTGATCCAATAGGAACCTGGAAAATTTTATTTGTTTCCAAGGATTTTGTCATAAGAACCAAATATGGTTCTTTTTAGAGGTTTTGGATACTTTATGGGAAAAGCAATTTCTCGATCTTTTAGCCAAGAGATTCAGGTGTGAGGCGTACAGGATAATGGTGAAGAACATGGGCTTAGGAATCAGAAAGCTTGGATTTGATCTCCGTTTTGCACTCCTTCCTTGCTCTGCACCAGCAAGGCAAGTTAATTTATCTTACTGGCATCAGTTTCCTCAACTATAAAATAAGAATAAAAACAGCACCTAATTTATAGGGTATTATGAAGTTGAAACTTGATAATATAGGTAAAGTTCTTAGCATAGTGGCTGAAAAATGTTAAGTGCTTAAGAGAGTGTTAACCAACCTTGTTATTTTCTTTCTTCATGGCATTTATCGTTTTTTGAAATGTCCTTATTTCTTTTGCTTATTTCTTGCCTGTCTTCCCTACACAGAGACCATATCTGTCTTAGTCATGGCACTATGGTCAGAGAGGGGTGGTGCTTGCACTAGGTTCTTAGGAACCATTTGTCTAACAAATGATGGTTATTATTATTCATGCCTATTATAGGCAGGTGCTGTGAATTCAATGTGAATTCAAAGCACCTGCTGGTAATAGTCATAAATAATAATAACCATCATTACAGTGAATATTACCTAGCCTCTGACTACGTTTAGTGGGAGAGACAAATAAATATATAGACTTGTGCTATCACTGTCAAGGCAATAAGGACTGATGTGCATTTTAATAAGAATTTTCCCCCACTGGGAGGTGTGAAGTGGTAGTAGTAAACTTTCCATAAAAAGCCCATCCGTTAAGCTCTCAAGTAATTCTTAGCGTGAGAAGCTGGGTAATTGTTTTTCAGATGCATGCGATATGTTCCAAATTGCTTTTTCGTTAAACCTCACTTAAAAATAATTAGGTTTAGGTCAGCACCTGTCACTCAAGGAGTAGGGTGCCAGCCCCATATACCAGGGGTGGCAGGTTCAAGCTTGGCCCCCGCCAAAACTGGAAAAAAAAAAAAAAAAAAAATTTAAGTTTTTTTATTTAGTGCTGGGATCACACTCAGCCCTTGCCAAACATTCCTAGATTCACGCTGGCATGCAATGCTCATGAGGTGCCCTTCCTTCTTTTTCTGTCACTAGGAGGTAAGATTTCTAGTATCTTCCCTCTGCTCTGTCAGGTCTAAGGACAGGAGCTTGTCAGCAGCGAGAACTCTGGAAAGCAGAGGCTGGCCATGGGGGCTGTGTGAAGGGTCCCACACATCTCTGACTGGGGACCATAAGTCACCTCCAGGTGCTGGTCTTTCCCTGCATTAACATTCAGACGAAATCTTGTTGCTGCTTAACTCATACAGGATGTTTTTCTACACTCTCATTTGTTCTAAAATTTATTTATTAGCATTTAACTTCTGTCATGTATGTAGGAAAATTTTCCAAAATGATGCTATGCCATTCTTTTCATTAGTTTTAGTGATGCCCCTCCCCAACTTTCCACAGGGCAAAATGTAAACAAGTGGGTCACTCATTTAAGTCCTTTTAAGTCCTTTTGCCTACTGTGCATGAGAAAGGTGAGATTTATTGATGTTTCATCCTATTTATTAGGAAAGCGGAAGCTTTCAGGAAATTTTAACATTGCTTTGTTTGTTTTTTGTTTTGTTTTGTTTTGTTTAGAGACAGAGTCTCACTTTATTGCCCTCGGTAGAGTGCCATGGTGTAACAGCTTACAGCAACCTCCAGCTCTTAGGCTTAGGCGATTCTCTTGCCTCAGCCTCCCGAGTAGCTGGGACTACAGGTGCCTGCCACAATGCCTGGCTATATTTTTGTTGCAGTTTGGCTGGGGCCGGGTTCAAACCCATCACCCTTGGTATATGGGGCTGGCGCCCTACCCTCTGAGCCACAGGCGCCACCCAGTTAACATTGCTTTGTTTCTTTTCCAGCTTAACATACAAACATAGTGAATATCCTGACTAGGTTGAAAATTTCTTAGTGAATGAAGGCTTCCTTTTCTTTCTTTCTTTTTTGCAGTTTTTGGCCAGGGCCGGGTTTGAACCCGCCACCTCTGGTATATGGGGCCCGTGCCCTACTCCTTGGGCCACAGGCACCACCCTAGGCTCCCTTTCCTTTCCTTTCCCTTTCCTTTCCCTTTCCTTCCTCCCCCGGCTCCCTCCCCCACCATCTCTCTCTCTCCAGAGACTCACTTGTTGCCCTCAGTAGAGTGCCATGGCATCATAGCTCACAACAACCTCAAACTCCTGGGCTTAAATGATCCTCTTGCCTCATGAGTCACTGGGACTGCATACAAGCACCTGCCACAACGCTGGCTAGTTTTTCTATTATTATTATTATTATTTTTATTAGAGACAGGGTCTTGCTTTTTGCCCAGGCTGGTCTTGAGCTCCTGAGCTTAGGCAGTCCACCTGCCTCGACTTCCCAAAGTGCTAAGATTACAGGTGTAAGCCACTGCTCCCTGCTTATGAAAGCCATTTCTTAAGATTTTTGTTATAGCATATGAGTTTAAATGGATTTTCTCTGAGTAGGCAAAACAAAATAAACACAAAGAAACCTCTGATAGTATATATGTTAAATTTTTTTGTAAAAAAGGAAGATTAAGGAAAGATAAATTGGACTCAGGTCCTATTTCCTGTGGCTGTGAGGAAGATGAAACTGTTGGCTGGTGTAAGAGAAAAGAGGATTACAAGAAGGGCTAAGAGGCCCTTTGAGCATCGAAATGTTTACAACTTGGAGAGGAGCGCTGGAACGTTTTGTAGGTCATGTCCTTCGTGAAGGGTCTCGTGGTCTAGCTGGTTCAGGCTTTATCAGGTAAAGAAAAACAGTTCAGCTCAGAAAACAATAGACGATGTAACATTTATAATAATTTGTGAATCCAAAGATGTCCACACCCTAATCCACAGAACCTATGGTTGTTTTAGATTATATGACGAAGGGGAATTAAGGTTGGTTACAGGTGGAATTAAAGTTGCCAGTCAGCTGACTTTTAAATAAGGACATTATCTTGGATTATCTAGGTGGGCCCAATGCAATCCCGAAGATTTTTAAATGTGAAAGATGGAGGCAGAAGAAAGTTGGAGAAAGAGTTATGAAAGTAGAAACAAGATCAGATAGATGCTGCCTGTAACATGTTGCTGGCTTTAGAGATGGAGGAAGGGAACCTTGAGCCAAGGAACGCAGGCACCTTCTCCAAGCTAGAAGAGGCAAGTAAAGGGATTCTTTCCTAGAGCCGCTGGTAAGGAGTGCAGCCCTGGAGCCAATACCTTGATCTTTAGCCCATTGAGGCTTGGGTTGCACTTCTGACTTACAGAACTATGAAATAATAACTTTGTGTTCTTATAAGATGCTGATTTTATAATTTGTCGCAACAGCAACTGATAAAAAACAAGGACTTCTTGTCAGGGAGGTTACCCCACAAATCCAGTGCTCCTGGGTTTCAAGATGCCGAAGGTCAGGTGTTGACCTTGGTCTTTCTTCTGCTCAGGGTGTCGTGCCCTGTTCACTTGTGGCCCCCACGCTTAGCTCCGGGAAGCAGGGCTGGAAACAAAGGACGGGGCTCAGCCTCAACATGACAAACATTATTACCATTTTCTCTCTGTACCTTTGCCAATGGCTCCGGGCTAACTAGAAAAGTTTAACCTTGGGACTGTTTTAGAATTACATCTAACCATAATTACATGAGCGAAAATGGAGATAAGTTGTTCTCTTCCCTACTGGGTGGGTTATCGTTGGTGTATCTTTACTTTTACTGAGTGGACCCAACTCGCAGCCGGCAGCCCTCTGGGAATTCTCCATGGGATCATGTGGTGGTGACTGCAGAATCCGAGCTTTACGGGCTGGCAGGGGGGGTTCTGTTAACCAGCATTAAAGGGATTCTGTCAGAGGCTTTGCCTCAGATCATAACTGGGCTAGCTTTCTTTCCCTGAGATGGGATTTATAAGACCTAAGAGATAGCAGTATTTTCATGAAGTAGCCCTCTTTTTATTCACGTGGTGAAGGGAGGTAGGATGTGCAGTTATCTCTCTTCCTTTCTTTCTTTTTATTTTGTTACTATTATTTTTTTAACATTCAGCGATCTATTTTAAAGCAGTTTTAATCCTTATTTCAACTTAAATGCAATAATAATTTGATAAGGTATATACGTAAGAAGCCCATATATCCTGAATTACAAAAGAGCGTCCATGAGACTGTAACTCAAATCCATCCCTCTAAATCCTAATTTTTCTTTTTATTTTTTTTAAGGTAGAGTCTCACTCTGTCGCCATGGCATCAGCCTAGCTCACAGCAACCTCAAATTCCTGGGCTAAAGAGATACTCTTGCCTCAGTTGTTTTTTTCTATTTTTTTTCTGTCTCACTCGTGCTCTGGCTGGTCTCGAACTCCTGAGCTCAAGTGGTAATACACCTGCCTCAGCCTCCCAGAGTGAGCCACTGTGTCTGGCCTATCCTTCTTTCTTTGAAAAGAATACTTACTAAAAATGGAAGCATGCTTATGTTTGGAAGATAACTTAAAAACAAAAGTAACAAACTGAAAGGCAACATGCAGGTATTCTGGGTGGTGCATGGAGAAAGTTTCAAGTTCAGCTTTGGTAATCTAAAGCAGTAGTTTTGACTGTTTTTTAGCAATTGTTGGGAAGCTTTGATCACAAAGAACCTACAAAGAACTATGCATCCTCTCTAGAAAAAAACAAAAAACAAAAAACACATCACAAAATTTTGCATTTAGGAAATTCCCTGACTTCCTTAAGTTCATACTGAGTTACAGCCTCTCCCTTCCCCCACCAGGCAAAGGGTCCTTAGCATAGATGACAGGGGGACACGTGAGTCACCATTATGAGTCAGAGGAGGGTACTGCTCCTAGCTTGCCTTGGAGCAAAAATCATAAAGTACAATTCTGAAAAGTAAAGTCTATGTAATAGTTCACCGAGTAAATTTTGTGGTTAAATATCTGAATCTCGAAAAGACGAAGGTACTAGTGATTATTAAATTTTTGATCACTTTTGTTTGAATTTTGTGTGTGTTTGTGTGTGTGTGTGTGTGTGTGCATTTAGCCCTTGAGAATGACCTCAGGCCCCTAGTCCTGTGGAAATACAATTCCTTTGCCTTAGGCCTCTACTAAAGTTGCCAGGAAGCACCACTTTTTGGCAATTTGATGCTATGTTGAGTTTTTGTAAGCAAAGGAGAGAAAAATAGACCTGAAAATGATAGGATACCATGATTGTAAACCCATATGCATTGTATCTGGTCTTACGTAGCATGTTTTATGAGATTCTTAAGGAGTTTTGCAATAGCGATGTTTTATGGTTGGGCAGTACCGAGCTGTGGGGTTGAAATGATTTGTAACCTATTCATTCATCTTCAACCTCAGAAAAATCTAGACTCATTCACAGAGCCTGTGGTTGTCAGACTGCTGCCTACTTCCTACCTCGTCCTAACCTGCTTCTTCAGTTTTCCCTCACTGTAGCATGGTCGCTAACAAGCCACATTTGCAGGTGGTTGTTCAGCATTGTTAGGAGTTAGAAGTGGAAAGAGGAGATCCGGATGGCCCACCAAATTCTGAGTGCAGAAAATGGGTCAGAGAAAAGCAATGGATGACAGGAACTTGGATTGGGAAATAGAAGGATCCTTATAGCAAGTGGAGCCAGCATACTTAAATAACTTGAAATTTGGGTGAGAAAGAAGAGACACCTTCTTGCATTCTTCCCCTTGGATGAATGACTGTTCATTTTGTCCTTTTGATCGTTTCCTCTTTTTTTTTCTTTGAGACAGAGTCTCACTATGTCACCCTTGGTAGACTGCTGTGGCATCACAGCTCACAGCAACCTCAAACTCCTGGGCTCAAGCGATTCTCTTGCCTCAGCCTCCCAAGTAGCTGGGACTACAGGCGTCCATCACAACAACTGGCTGCAGTTGTCATTTTTGTTTAGCAGACCCTGGCCGGGTTCAAACCCCCCAGCCCTGGTGCATGTGGCCGGCACCCTAACCACGGAACTACTGGCGCTGAGCCATGATCACCTCCTCTTTAGACGCTTGTGGATTGGGACTGAGACTGAAAGTGTTATTTTTGAAGAGGATTTTACAACGTTTTGTGACTGTTGAGTGGAGCAGAGACGCTCGCTGCTTTTTGCTGTTTATGTTGCCTGAACAGTCAGTGTTGACAGTTCAGATACTGTGGAGAACTGAAGGGCAGGGAGGTGGAGGGCCCTTCCTGGCAAAGGCCTGGAAGGGAGGAGAGAAGGTCTTTGGGGGTTTTCTCTCTTTTTCTAATCATGGGAAAATTTTGCCTGGAGAACCAGGCCTTGTGAGAGGAACGCACAGCACGGGGCTCTCTGCTCAGCCTCGCGGGCCCCGGCCTTTCTTCCTTTTTGCCTTGTCTCTCGCCCTCGTCTTCCTGTTGAATGAGCAGCTGTGCAGAGGTATCAAGCTCTTTCCAAGGTCGGTTTGGTTAACATGCCCAGTCCTGAGGTCAGGCTGGGGTGGAGAGGTGTCTGTCATGGAGGACACTGTTCAGAGCGGTTACACACACCTGTCCTGCTGTCCAAAGCCCTCAGCACAGTTTTACTGGGTGTTCCTGACATCTGCAGGCTATTTCACCCGTGTCGTTCTCCTGAGTCAAGGTCAGCTTCTGAATGTTTTTTTTCATACCTGACCTGTGTTCTTGTGGGTCAGTTACAGAGAAATGCCTCAGAAGTTCCATGGCTGGCGTTAACTAGGAAAGCGAGGACTCCCAGGGGCCCCGGAGTCAGCGACTTCAGGGAGGTCTCTCTTGCTTTTATTGCCTTCTGCCTGACCTTTCACCAGCTCTGGTGAGCATCTCCTTCCCTTCTCTCCCTCCCCAGTTTTTCTTTTCTTCATGGTAGTAGAGGGTATTGATTAATCTATCTAGCAAATGTATATTGAATGCCTAGTCTGTGCAGGCTCTGTGCTAGGCTCATTGGAAATCCTTGCCACAGCCTAGGCCACCCTCAGGATCCATCCCTTGTCACATCCATGCCTCATCTCCTACCCCCCCTTACTCGCTCAGCTGCGCTCCTCACAGGAGCTTGATGGTCTCAGAAATACTGTCCTGCTGCTGTTGCAGGCCTTTGCAGTGACTCTTCCCGCCATAGGGAAGGCTCTTCCTCTGGAGAACTCCTGGCCCACGCTCCATCTCCTGGGGGCTTTTACTTAGTTGTCACATTCACATGGGCCCTGCCCTGAACACCCCATGGGAAATCGCAACCTCTGACCCTCCGTTGTGCCTGGTCCTCCTCACCTGCTTTGTTTTTCTTTATTGCACTTTTCACCATCTGACTTAATAGGTGTTAATTAATTATTAGATTATTGTCATTTATCTCCCCATCAGTACTGCAGTGTATGCTCCATGGAAACAGGGACTTTGTTTGTGGCTATGTCTGTCTTCAATGTCTAGAATAGTCATCCTCATTGAATGAGGACTGAATAAGGACAAGAATGAAGGAATGAAAGACTGAAGGTTTCTAGTGTCCAACTATTACAGTGTGATGGAGGGTTAGGTTGTAACTCAGGCTGGTCTCTGAAGTCTGTCAGGGTTCAAATCCTGCACACTTATTAGTTGTGTCTTTAGGGCAGATTACTTAGACTTTCTGGGCCTCATTTTTATCATCTATAAAATAGGAAGAAGAGTATCACTGTAAGATTATTGTAAGAATTAAGTGAAACAGTCCACGTACAGCACTTATCACAGTGCCTGGTGTATAGTAAATTCTTGGTAATTATTAGATCACTTGCCGGAATCAACTAGAGCCTGAAAATTTTTCAAGATTACCCCATCCTGGTCTGGTGTGACTAAGACTTTCCTGGTGGGGAGCAAAGGTTAGAAAGACACCCCCCCCACCACCACCACCATCAAAGAGACTGTCTCTGGTGACAGCTTTATCGAAGGATTTCTCTGAATCACAAATACACCTTGTCCTTTCCTTCAGACACATAACTGAACATTTCATCCTCCCAGATAGACTCCAAAGAATACAGACATCCTCTCTAGAAATAACTGTTTCCTGTTTAAATATTAGCAACCAGTTAAACATTAGGTTGTTTTTATTTCTTTTCTTTCTTTCTTTGTTTTTTTCCTTTTATTTATTTCTCTTTCTTTCTATTTATTTATTTATTTATTTATTTATAGTAGTTTTTAGGCTGCAGTAAATAATTGCTGAAGGCTGTACTTCAGGAGACATTTGTAAATCTTTCCTTTGCCTTGTGATCACAGAGAAAATCATGCAAAAAGTTGTTCTGACAATTTGTATTTTAATTGAAGTTTTATGAGTTACTGTTTAAAGAAGGGCAGTTGCTCATTGGTAAGCCTTCTTAAGAGGTTGGAGCTTTGATCTTAAATCCTAGGGAGGCTTTGCAGAAATTGGAGGTGACATTGTTGACAGGTTTGTCTGTATTCTACCTCTACTAATTAAACACACACACACACATACCCTCTATTTACTCCCCTGGAATAAGTGAATTTGAACTTGACTTTGATTTTTGATGGTAAGCTGTGAGGGGGTCTAGGGTAACATCAAAGAAACGTTCTTAATCTAGTAAAACTGACTCTCAGATGACCGAGCCTGAACATTCAAGAGTTCTTGATTCTAATGCTAGCTGAGTTTCTTTTCTGTGAAGTATTAATTCTCCTTAATAAGAAAGGTGCAGGGAAAAATAATCATCGCTTCCCAAGTCCATTAAGTTCTAGAGGGTTACAGGATCTTTAATTTTATCTTACTTCTAAAAGACTCTTTTGCAACACTGTATATACTCTTTTTTTTTTTTTTTGCAGTTTTTGGCTGGGGCTGGGTTTGAACCTGCCACCTCCAGCATATGGGGCTGGCAGCCTACCCCTTTGAGCCACAGGCGCCGCCTACTTTTTTTTTTTTTTTTTTTTTTTGTATTCTCATGCTGTTTATACCTTCAAGATGTCAGGTTTAAGAACTTAAAAATTCTTTTCTATTTTAATTTTAGATTTTTGGAGTAATCACAGCTATTTAATATCTTAAAGCTTTTTTTATGCCCCTCAGCTCTCAGAAATGAAGACACAGACAGTTTCGCCTTTTGTAAAAGCATGAGGCCAAATGGTGCATTTGCGGAGACAGACCTGAGCCTTGTAGCTAGGAGGTCAGTTATCACGTCCTCCTCTGGAACCTGTTAGAGTACTCTTTGCTCACAACGAAGACCACCATGTGCCCTGCTGGGTGTCAGGCACTGTTTCAAGCTCTAAAGAATAATGAGCAAAAGAGACAAAAAATCTGCCCCTATGGAGTTTATGTTCTATGACAATTAACATAATAACTAAAGTAGTTATATAGCATATTAGAAGTTGTTAAAGGAATACAGAGAAAAATGTAGCAGAGAAAGGGATGAAGTTAGAGTTGGTTTGGATTTTAAATAGAGTGGTCAGGGAAGACCTTGTTGATAAGATGGCATTTGAGTAAAGACCTGAGGAGCTGAGGGAATGGCCCAGGTGTGGGTGCGAAGAAGCAGCAGCAGGCAGCCGGTGTATAGGCGGAGCAGAGAGGGCGCAGGTGAGGCTGGAAGGGAGTGAGCACCCGGAATCGTAGGAGGTGTGGACAGAGGTCTCCTTAGATCACTCAGGGCCTTCTGAGATTCCTAAGACTTTGGCCTTTTCTCAGAGTGAGATGAGAATCATGGGAGGATTTTTCCCCTTTTTCTCCCCTGCCCGGTTTCTCCCTGTCTCCTCCCCATTCCTTCTCCTCCCCATCCTACCCCTCCCTTCCCCTCCCTTCCCTTCCCTTGGGTCTTCCTAAGTATTGCCCAGGCTGGACTCACACTGAATTCAAGTGATCCTCCCACTTCAGCCTCCCAAGCATCTAAGACTACAGGTGTGTACCACCATGCCATGCTCAGCTTTCCATGGGGGAGGGGGTTCTCAATGGAGCAGTGACATGATCTGATTTATGTTGAACAGAATCACTATGGCTGATGGGCAGAAGCTAGGACACTGGTTAGTTTGGTGTTGCATTATTCTAGGTCAAAGACGGAAGTGATGAGAAGTGTGTGGATATGTTGTAAAGGCAGACCCAAAAGGATTCTGATGGATTAGGTGGAGAAAAATCGAGATTTAACCTGAGCAAATGGACCCTGTGCTCTTCCATATATGTCTTGTTTTTGATGGTTCTTACTGGTCTTCAAATTATTATGGAGCAATCAGCCTGGTCCTTATTGTGAACCTGTAGACACTCTGGTAGCCCGGAAAGCCCATTGCAGATGGCACCAGGTTAACTAATGAGAGAGAACTCTCCTCACCAGAGCAAGTTGCTCAGTCTTTCTGACCTGTCTGGTTGTGTGTGGTGGTGTCCCCTTCTGGGGGAGGAACTGTGACCAGTATCCATATCATTCAAACCTGTACCTTGGATCAGAGTCTAAAAAATGCAGGAAATGTAGGAAAACAGCATGGGAGTATGAGAAGCTAAAAAGAAACTAGAAAGATCTGGAGACTTTTAATACGACCCTCCCTGAAAAGAAAAATATCAGGAGGGGTGAAACAAGATGTAATATTTCTAGAATAATCAGAGAGAGAGAGAGAGAATTAATGAACTAACATGAAATGTGACAAAAACAAAGGTTAAGTCTCAACGTTGAGTCATTAAGGAACGGCAGGAGAAGAGTTGCTGGATCTTTCTGGTCAGGTGGTGGGAAGGTGCCACAGCTGTCCATGAGCTGTGCTCTGCTCTTCACTGCACCACCCCAGGCTCTCACTCAAATAAACCACAAACCCTGTTGTGAGAGAACATGAGGACAGAGTTCACTATGATGGTGGCCAAAGATACAGCCAGAAATTCCCACTCTGTTTATTTACTAGGAATCTTGTTCCCCATCCCTGCCTTGCTCACATGGGGTTGAGTAAATCTTCATCTGACTAAGCTCTTATCTTGGAGGAGCAAAGGGTAGCCCTGGAAACCCTTGAAATAGCAGGTGCAGGACACAATGAAGAGAAACAGGAGGGTGGAGACCAGTGGAAAATGTCTAAGGGAGGCCAAGAAATCCCTGAGGCTGATGGGTTAGAGGAAGAGCAGGTGGATTGGTGTGTGTGTGTGTGTGTGTGTGTGTGTGTGTGTGTGTGTCTGTGCCTCAGGGTGCAAACTGCAACCTACTGGGATGGGTGATGGGAGACCAGATGGACTGGCATTTGCTCAAACCAGATGGTGGGCTTTTATTTTTAAAAGGATCTGTAAATCCTAGGAACAAGGAACCATAAGGATACTGGGGCCTATAATCCCATTAGTAGAAGACAAAAGTGTGCTCTTTAAAAATGTAAACTCACCAATTACGGAATTTCTGTTATCAAAACCTTGGGACAAACAACCAGCTTGTGAAGCTCCAAGGAGTCTCGGAGTAGTGATGGAAGGAGAACCTGCAGAAATAGTCCAGGTGTTATAAATCACTATCAAGAGTCTTAAGAACTTTAAGGGAGGCTCAGCTCCTATAGCTCAGTGGTTAGGGCGCCACCCATGTGCACCAGGGCTGGCAGGTTCAAACCCGGCCCAGGCCTGCTAAAACAAAAAATAGCTGGGTGTTGTGGTGGCGCCTGTATTCTCAGCTACTAGGAAGACTGAGGCAAGAGAATCCCTTAAGCCCAAGAGTTTGAGGTTGCTGTGAGCTATGATGCCATAGCACTCTACTGAGGGCGACATAGTGAGACCCTGTCTCAAAATACATACATACATACATACATACATACATACATAAAAGAACTTTAAGGGAAAGTACTAAATGTGCATTCTGAACCAAACAAAACAACTGTATTTGTGTGAAATAGGCTTGCTCACATGTGGAATTGGAAGAATAGCTAACAGTATAATTAGAGATGGATTGATTATTGATTAAATTTTGAATTTGTTAATGAGAGCGCTTTTAAAATTTAAGTACCTACTGCTTTCCAAAAAAATTGGACCCCTGCATCTCCTTCCTTAGTTGCTATGTCCAGAGCAGTGGAGCCACAGCTGCTCTCCTGGTGCTGGGGGATGGGGACTTCGCTCTGCTGTCCTTGTCGAAGTCAGTATCAGCATACTCCTGCCCCAGCAGGATTTGCCCTGAAGTGTAGCTTAGAGCCTTCATTTTATTGCTCCTGGGTGGCACAAGTGCAGGAGCTGTGGCCGCAGAGCTACATGCCCCTGAGTAGACCCAGCAGAGGGGTGGCAGGGTGGGGTCTGGTGTGGTACTGAGTCCTTGAGGAGTCTGCCTTCTTAATGTCATGTAATATTTGATTCTCCTGATAGGAAAAAACCTAATGCTATCAACGATTTTCAAATAATTTTTAATTATTAACAGCTTGCAGAGTATGGTGGCTTACTCCTATAATCCCAGAACTCTGGGAGGCCGAGGCAGGTGTATTGCTTGAGCTCAGGAGTTCAAGACCAGCTTGAGCAAGAGTGACATCGTCTAAAAAATAGAAAAACAGCCAGGCATTGTGGCAGGCGTCTATAGTCCCAGCTACTTGGGAGGCTGAACCAAGGGGATCACTTGAGCCCAAGAGTTTGAGGTTGGTGTGAGCTGTCATTAACATGGCATGCTACCCAGGGCGACAGAGTGAGACTCTTTCTCAAAACAAAACAAAAAAAGGAACTGTCAATAATGCCACATCAATTTTTGATGCTAGTTCATAAATGTTTCTTTCCTTAATTACTTCTGAAAAGCATGACTCTTTTTTTGTGGTTGAAGCTGAATAACATTGCCACCCAACACCATTGACTGTTTTTGCTTGCTTGCTTTGTTTTTATCTATAAAGGTATGGAAACCTGACAAGCCCCACCTGTGAAGACGATGGAAGCCAAAGTTCATCTGAGTCCAAGACAGTGATCAGGAAGTAAGTGTGTTGTTTCTTGGTGTCAGAAGTTCTCAGTCAAGGTGACATCTTTAAAAAATATAGTTTAGTAGAGGTTTTAGTCCTTTCAAATGCTGCCCTGATTTTTTTCCCCCATAATACATAGAGACTTATTTTGTGATTGTTTTACAGTATTTGTTTATTCACCCAGTAAAAATATCCTGAGCACCCACTGTGTGCCAGGCACTGTGCTGAGGGCTACACAATAAACAAGTGGGCTGGGTGTGGTGGTTTGTGCTTGCAATACTGGCATCTGGGAGGCCAAGGCAGGTGGATCACCTGAGCTCAGGAGCTCGAGACCAGCCTGAGCAAGAGCAACACACTGTCTCTACTAAAAATAGAAAAACTAGCCCGGTGTGGTGGGGCACATCTCTAGCCCCAGATACATAGGAGGCTGAGGCAAGAGGATTGCTCAAACCCAAGAGTTTGAGGTTGCTGTGAGCGAGGACAACACAGCACTCTACCAGATGGGGCCTTCTGGGGACTGAGGGTAGGTAGAGCAGAGAAGGTGCAAAGATGAGGCCCGCTTCCTCCAGTATGAATTAGGAAAGTAGATGGGCCAGCTGAGGAGTCCAGAACACAGCAGCTTTAGGGAAAGGTGGGAGGAGAGGGAAAAAGAAGTTGTGTCCCAGAAGACAAGCAAAGAAAGAATTTCAGACAGGGGTGACCAGCTGTGTCAGTGCTGCCCACACAGAGGAGGGGAGTCTGGGAGGTGGCTCCCTTGTCAGAGGTGTGGATCAAAGAGAACACAGGGGACAAAGTAGGAACAGTGAGTCTTTCCAGAGGAGGAGTTTTGCTGTAAAGGAGAATAGAGAAATGAGAAGGAGAGAGGGTTTGTTCTGGGGTGTTTTTTGAAAGGGGGAAGATACTGTATGCAGCCGAGTGTATTGCAGGAGAGACCGTGGAAGCATCCATGCTGAGGGTGGTGGCCCCCCTGGGAGGGATGTTCTGAGTAGATGGGGTGTGTGTCCTCCTGCTTGGAAGCACGGGTGTATTAGATATTCATTTTGGGGCTAGAAGTCTAGGGGATAATCCTGTGGGATTTTTAACTCCTCACTGGATCGACTGATGGAGCCAGGGGTATGGAAGTTAGAAAACGGAGTATCTTTTTAACTCCTGAGTTGGGTCCATGTTTAGTGAGTGGATCATAGATCGTAACTTACCAGAAAACCAGACGTAGCAGTGTTGATATTTCAATGGCAAGTACTGGCTGAGTGTAATGGCTCACACCTATAATACTATTAGTTTGGAAGGCCAAGGCAGGTGGACTGCTTGAGCTCAGGAGTTTGAGACCAGCCTGAGCAAGGTTGAGACCCTCTCTCTACTAAAAATAGAAAAAATTAGCTGGGCATTGTGGTGCCTACCTATAGTCCCAGGTACTTAGGAGGCTAAGGCAGAAGGATCACTTGAGCCCAGGAGTTTGAGGATGCTGCAAGCTATGATGCCATGGCACTCTACCCTGGGTGACAGTGTGAGACACTGTCTCAAAACAAAAAAAAAAAAAAAAAAAAAAAAGAATGCCAAGTACTAGGGATGGTGGGAGTAAAAATTACTTTGTTTCTAGAAGAGTTTGGGGAAGGCCTCTTGGAAGAGGTGACATTTGAACTGGGCTTGAAGCACAGTGAAGATTTTCGTGGTTGAGCTGTCTGGGCATAGGTGACAATGGGACCAAGTCAAGGAAGAGCAATTTCCATTGCTTGGAGGACAGTACAGATGGGTGTGCCTGCTTCATACTGTGCACATTGGGTAAGGGGGAACCAGTGGAGCTGAAGTTGTTATAAGAGATTAAAGTTATGTTGTGAAAAGCATTAATATCTTGCAAGAGAGTTTGAACTTTCCCTGGTAAGCAGTGGGCAGTCAGCCATAACAAGTTTTTATAGGAGGGAAACAACATTACGAGACTGGTGATTTTTCGCAATGGAGCAGACTTCCAACCATTTTACTCAAAGTGTATCCATGGACCTATAGCGTCGTCATCACCTGCGAGCTTGTTAGAAATGCAGACTCTCAGGCCCACACTGACCTAACAGATTAGAATTTGCATTTTAACAAGATACTCAAGTGATTTCTAAGAACATTAGAGTTTGAGAATCACAAGATTAGGAGTTTTAAAATGTTTTCTTTTCCCATAAAAACTCATTAAAATAATGATTTATCTTTTAAAAGGAGCCATTTTATAACATTTTGGGGGGCATATACAGAAGACATACTATAAGGATTGAGTGCCCAGCTTATCAAGAGTAACTTAGACTAGTGACCAGATTCAGAAAGATGCGTGTTGTTAATCATATTTTAGATACTAAGTCAGAACTAGAGATACCAGCCATCTGAACATTCCAAGGAAAGTACCAGTCTGCGCCAGCCACATACATTGAGGCTGGTGAGTTCCAAATCAGCCCGGCCCAGCAAGCAACAACGACAACTGCAACAGAAAAATAGCCAGGAATTGTGGCGGGTGCCTGTAGTCCCAGCTACTTGGGAGGCTGAGGCAAGAAAATCACTTAAGCCCAAGAGTTTGAGGTTACTGTGAGCTGTGATGCCACCGCACTCTACTGAGGGCAACATAGTAAGACTCTGTCTCAAAAAAAAAAAAAAAAGAAAAAAAAAGAAAAGAAAAGAAAATAGAGCTTTTCTGTTTCCCAGAGGAGTGTTTTGAGATGAAGTTTTGGGGAATTAGTAGTTAAAGAAATTATACCCTGGATATAAGAGTCATGTTCCTTATTTTAAAGACCCATTCAAATTCATTGTACACCAGGAACACTAATGTGGGTGAACTCCAGGCTAAGCTGTTTTAAAGGGTTTCAGAGCTTTAAACATGTGAGGCCTTAACAAAGAGCTTCACAAAGAACTCCCTGAGGGGTCCATCATCTGGGGACAATGGTCTTTTCCTAAAGCCTCACAATGACTTGGAGGAAAGTTCCTGACCCTTTTCTCAGACTGAGTTGCCTTTTTAAAAAATTATGCCTGATGAAAATATGCCACTTTGTCTTATAATGGAGTGCTCTGTCCTACGAATTCTGGAATGTTAAAACCCCTTCTCATGGGTGACCTCTTTCTTCCTTTCATTTCCTTTTCTTCTTTCTCACTGTTTTTTTTTTGTTCTACTTGTCCCGTGATTGTTTTCATCTCACTTCACTATTACCTTTTTTACTCTCTTTTTTTCCTGACGTTATCCTTCTCCTGATGATTTCTGTGCCAAGACAGGAACACTCTGTCTTTCTGAGAGGAAATCAGGGAAGCCCCTTCTCCGTCCATCCATAATATATTGCAAATTCCTCGGTCACCTCGGACCGCTGGTGTCTGACTTTTGGCAATGATTGAGGGCTTCCTGATGGCTGAGGGATGTGTAGGAGGCATGGCTGTGGGGCCGTTTTGTCCCCCACTGGTCATTTGCAGACATTTTAGTTGTCTGAACTTGGTGGGAGGGATGCTGCTAACATTTGGTGGGTAAGAGGCCAGGAATGCCCTAGAACATCCCAGAATGCAGAAGACCATTGGGGGGGGGGGGGGGGGGGGGGGGGGGGGGGGGGGGGGGGGGGGGGGGGGGCGGGGGGGGGCGGGGGGGGG
>CAUYPK010088765.1:0-25784 GCA_963574355.1 Loris lydekkerianus
TAACTATAAATTGGTTTCATAGTAACACTGAGTACATTGGATACTTTTTATTCAGATACTTTGCTAAGAAGAATAAGTTACAGCTCCATCCATGTAAACATGTAAGAGGTAAAGTCTCCATCTTTCTTTAAGGCTGCATAATATTCCATGGTGCATATCAATTTATTGATCTATTTATGGATCAGTGGGCACTTGGGCTTCTTTCATGACTTAGCACCTTGATCCCCAAACCAGGAAAAGACCCAACAAGAATAGAAAATTACAGACCAATACCACTAATGAATATCAATGCAAAAATATTCAACAAGATCCTAACAAACAGAATCCAGCAACACATCAAACTTATACACCATGACCAAGTGGGTTTTATCCCAGGGTCTGAAGGCTGGTCCAATATACATAAATCTATAAATATATTTCATCACATAAACAAATTAAAAAACAAAGATCATGTGATTCTCTCAATTGATGCAGAAAAAGCTTTTGATAATATCCAGCATTCATTCATGATCAGAACACTTAAGAAAATTGGTACAGAAGGGACATTTCTTAAACTGATAGAAGCCATCTACAGCAAACCCACAGCCAATTTTGTATTGAATGGAGTTAAATTGAAATCATTTCCACTCAGATCAGGAACCAGGCAAGTTTGCCCATTGTCTCTACTGCTTTTTAACATTGTAATGGAAGTCTTAGCCATGGCAATTAGGCAAGAAAAGGTGATCAAGGGTATCCACGTAGGGTCAGAAGAGATCAAACTTTCACTCTTCACAAATGATATGATTGTATATCTGGAAAACACCAGGGATTCTACTATAAAACTCTTAGAAGTGATCAAGGAATACAGCAGCGTTTCAGGTTACAAAATCAACACTCATAAATTTGTAGCCTTTATATATACCAACAATAGTCAAGCTGAAAAAATAGTCAAGGACTCTATTCCATTTACAGTAGTGCCAAAGAAGATGAAATATTTGGGAGTTTATCTAACAAAGGATGTGAAAGATCTCTATAAAGAGAACTATGAAACTCTAAGAAAAGAAATAGCTGAAGATGTTAACAGATGGAAAAACATACCATGCTCATGGCTGAGAAGAATCAACATTGTTAAAATGTCCACAGTACCCAAAGCAATATACAATTTTAATGCAATCCCTATTAAAGCTCCACTGTCATACTTTAAAGATCTCGAAAAAATAATACTTTGTTTCATATGGAATCAGAAAAAAATCTCGAATAGCCAAGACATTACTCAGAAATAAAAACAAAGCAGGAGGAATTATGCTATCAGACCTCAGACTATACTGTAAATCGATAGTGATCAAAACAGCATGGTACTGGCACAAAAACAGAGAAGTAGGTGTCTGGAACAGAATAGAGAACCAAGAGATGAATCCAGCTACTTACCGTTATTTGATCTTTGACAAGCCAATTAAAAACATTCAGTGGGGAAAAGATTCCCCATTTCTTCCTTTTATACAGAGCTCCACAGCCCTCCCTCTTGGTCTTCAACCCATCTTCTCCTGCCCACCTCTTCTCCAGTCCCTGGATTGGTGGCTCCAATATATTTAATCTCTCTTGTTTCTCTGACAATTAATACCTTCCTGGGTTTGGGCCTCTCTCCTCTTAGGATCCCCCAGTTCACCATGATAATACCTACATTAGAGTGCCAAGTGATGTGTGCAGTTACAGAGACAGGGAACATTGTCAGTCCAGGTGCAGACACAGGCCATCCTGACTTAATCCATGATGGCTATTAACAGATACCAACCACCTAATAGACTTTGCTGGGAGCTAGGTGGGTCAAGAGTATAGACTGATTTAGCAGACAAAATCCAATAAGCTTAGAACATCCGGGAAGGCAAGGAGCTCAGTGGCAAATTCAGCTTGAACTTGATTTGACTTCTTGCTCTACCACTTTCTAGCTACCCTCCTTAGAGTAGGGCACATAAAGGCCTAACCCGAGGGTGAACATATATCTTGCATAGTTGTTATATTTGGCACATATGAGTCAAAGGTCTAGTTTGGTGCCTAACACGTAATAGGTACACAATTAATGTTCATGCTTCATGGCAGATTCTGAAACCTGTAAAGAGCAGGCTCTGAGACAACAGTTAGGGACAGAGTCAGAGCAATGGCAGTATTCTTCCAATGTAAGGGCAAAAAGGCAGTGATTACGAACAAAGCAAGATGTCCAGGTCAGAAATTAAGCCACCAGGAGAAACGATACTAAGGATGAGGAACAGAAGGCACAAGCAGTTGAACCACGGTTCCAGCACCAGTTAAGCTGAGCTGGGTCAGCTACTGAAATAACAGCTCATTGCTTTCCTGGGATTCATCACTGCAAATTAATATTTACTAAGCAGCCATGGCGCCTGGCACTCTGCTGGCATTTCCTGAATAGTCCTTGCCAAGAGGATCAAAACATCTTCCAGTATATAGAATTCTCACTTGCTCTTTCCGTCAATTACCAATCAGTCACTTCATAAGCATTTATAAATTACCAAGTGTGTGCCTGGGTGGTCTGCCAGCAACTGTGTAGGATATTAACTCTCAAATTTGTTTCTCTAGCTGAGACCTCTCCCCTGGGGTTCAGGCACCTCCATCCGTCTGCTTGACCTTTTCAGGTAGGTGTCTCACAAGCCAGTGCTAGCCTAATGTTCGATGAACATAGAATGAACTAGACCCTGCTCCATTAGTTAGTTAGGACCCCACCCAACTTCTGAAACCTTGACTTCTTGTTTTCCCACCCTCACCCCTTTCTCTTCTACTCTTAGCAAGCATTAATTTTATCTCCAAGTATATGTTGCATTTTCCCCGCTTTACTCCATCTCTATGACTATCGTGTGGTTTGGGCCTTCGGCATTTCTTGCTTGGATTTTATTGCCAATAAGAAGCCTCCTTCCTGAAAGCCCTGCATCCTCTTTTGGCACCTTCCCTACAGCCCATATTTCTACACATAACACACACACACACACACACACACACACACACACACACAGTCCATTCACCAGATAGGAGCCCAAATCATCATTGTTAAATATAAATCAGACCCTTCCGTAGCTTCCCATTACTCATAGAATAAAAGCAAACTTCCCACTGTGCCTGTGAGCCATGGTGCACCTCTTGCATTTGTCATTATCTTACCTTTCTTCTCAGAGTGCACTCCCTTTGGAACTCACTAGCCCCTATTACCATTCATCAAACAAATCACAATATCACTATGGCAGGGCCTTTGCACTTGCTCTTGGCGTAGAATTCTCATACCCAGGTTCTCTGCATGTTTAGTTTTCTGATTAAATGTCATAGAATAACAAACCATTCATGAACTCCATGAAAATTAATACCTCCCAAGTCCTTGATCTCTGTCATAGCACCCTGCAATCTCTAATACACTTTCTTAACATATTTACTTGCTGCTTATATATTTCTCTTCCAGAGAATACAAGCTGCAGAAATTTCATCCGTCTTAATCATAGGTATGGCCCCAGCATTATAGTATGCAAGCAACAGTGGAAAGTCAGTAAATATATAGCAAATGATGGAAAAAAGGATAGAGATCACTAACATAAGGAATTTAGAATTCTCAGACTATTACTAATAGCATATCAGATTTACCCGATGCTGTTATTAGGGTGGTGAGTTGGACTTTTGGCATTTGTTAAGGTACTTACTTAAACACAGACTAGTATTTTTTCCTGGAATAGACTTAAGTTTCTTTCTGGTCTTTCCAAAATGCCAAAATGACAAGATTTGCTCACATGACTCATTTAAAGTCGAGTTCCACTGGAATTACCTAAAGGACGTACCAAATAAGCAGAAATTCTTTTGTAACTGTCAATGATTTGGTGTCATTTGTCTCTTTTGAAATTGCTATAGTGAATAGGAGATTATAAAAAGCAATTTCAAAAACGAGAAATAAAATTACATACTATTATTTCAAATTGTTCTCCCTTTTATGTAGTTTCACATCCTTCACCCTTGTCGTAGAATAATCTGTTTTGGAGAACTATTTTTTTTTAAATGCAAAAGTGGATTGTAGCGGTTTCTAGCACTCATAATTAGAATCAGCGTTTTTCTTGATTGTCAGAGGTTAGACCAAGTACAGATGTCAGTGGCCAGTCCTAAATTGTAGTAGTATCTCACTACCATATTTTTCCTTCCAGTGAATTGTATTTATTTTTTGTTTTTATTGTTTGGGATTCACTGAGAACAAAAGAATTAGGTTACACTGATTGCATTCTAATATGAAGGCAGTAGATGAACTGTTAGATAAAGTACTTCTTATAATTGTGTCCTGCCCCCAAGAGGTGTGCATACACCATGACCCCATCCTCCTTCCTCCTCTCTCCTTCCCACTCCCTCATTTTCCTACCTCCACTTTGTATTAGTTCATCTACTGCCTTCATATTAGAATAGAGTACATTGGATTCTTGCTTCCCCATTCTTGTAATGCTTCCCCACAATAAGAAGGATGTGTTCCACCTCTATCCAGGTTAATACAAAAGATGTAAAGTCTCCGTCTTTTTAATGGCTGAATAGTATTCCATGGTATACATATACCACAGCTTATTAATCCATTCCTCAGTTGGTGGGCATTTAAGTTGTTTCCACATTTTGGCAATTGTAAATTGAGCTGTGATCAACAGTCTAGTACAAGTGTCTTTATGATAAAAGGATTTTTTTTTCTTCTGGTAGATGCCTAGTAATGGGATTGCAGGATCAAATGGGAGGTCTAATTTGAGGTTGATTACTTTGAAGTCCCACCAGCAGTGTAACAGTGTTCCCTTCTCTCAACATCTATGCCAGCATCTGCAGCTTTGAGACTTTGTGATGTGGGCCATTCTCAGTGGGGTTAGGTGGTATATCAGGGAAGATTCCCAGTGGAATGGCAACAGCAACAAAAATAAACAAATGGGACTTAAGTCAACTGAAAAGCTTCTGTACAGCTAAGGAAACAACAACCACAGCAAATATACAACCTTCAAAATGGGAAAAGATATTTGCATATTATGAATCAGACAAAAGCTTGATAACTATGATCTATAGAGAACTCAAATTAATCAAGAAAAAAAGACCCAACAATCCCATATATCACTGGGCAAAAGACATGACTAGAACCTTCTCTGAAGAAGGCAGACAAATGGCTAACACACATATGAAAAAATGCTCATTGTCCCTAATCAAGAGAGAAATGCAAATAAAAACTACCCTGTGATGTCACCTAAAACCTGTATGCATTTTTAAACACTGCTTAAAATGCCCCTCTCTCCTTTTATTCATTGGTTTCTAGTCGTGTTCCTAAATATCTACCTGTCTCATCCTTTTCTAGCTTTATTTGTAAAAACTATTCTTTTAAGCCAGCAAGAACATCCATTTCTTCATAATGCTCTTTAAAATTTTATTAATCATACCTAGACTTCATAGTCTTATAGGTTTAGAGAATTTATCTTGTTTTAGGCATGTCTGGATCTTAACAAGCCATACTGATTGACTGTATCATTCTCAATCCAATACATTTCGAATTATGGATTTTTAGTGAACTTAGAGGAATTTTCTACTATTTCACATTTCTCTCCCCTTTTCTTCTTCTATTCATTGAAATAAATGTTTTAAAACTAAGGGCATTTGGGGGAATGTAAAAACTCTACTGAGTCAAGACATCCAGACAAAGTATATCTCTAAAGAAATGAGATTGATTCTACAAGCCACAAGCAAAAATTGATCTCATTACCTTTTAATTGGCTTTATGTGTAGTAATCCATTTCTTCCAGAGCAAAAAAATATTTCTATTCTTTTCATCCTGGACTTTTCTCTATTTGTCTCTTTTTCCACCCTTGATGTTGACCCAACCAAGAATAAAGGACTTTTCTCATCATTATTCCTTCAGGCTTTCATCTCACTCACTAATGCAGTCAGCCTTTTTATTTGATGCAGTTTTGTTCTGAATTGAACTTGCTTTGGTTTTAGACTTGCTTTATTAGGATAGTGGGTAAAACCTTCTAGTAAAACCAATGTTAGAAAAAAAAAATTGACATACAAGGGTTTTGTTTCCCCTAAAGATAGAACCAAATGTCTTCTGCTTTTTTAAAAAATAGAAGTATCTTTTCTTATTGTATACTGTGATCTACCAAAATACATACTCCCCCAAAAGCAAGTCATTGTCTTTGGATACTTTGAATTTGTTCTAATGTAATATAGACCTTGCAAGTGTGTGCTCAGAACATATGTAGACATTTCCAAGGTGAAATCATAAGCAGTAGGTAAGGGCTTTTGAGGCCAAGGTGCTATAGAGCTCAGAGGATCCGAGCCAATGGAGGCAGGTGGGATGCCTGGAGAGAGTCACCAAGGAATAGCACACATGCCAGAGCATAACTTGAGGCAAAAGTTGTGGTATAAGGAAAACTAAGAGGGGATTAAATCATCATAGATAATAGGCAAAGTTTCCTGAGAAGGCTCTTTAATCTCTCCATGTGTTTTATTTCTTAAAATTCAACTGGAAAATAAATGTGTATTATCTTATATAATTACTAGTGTTGGAATAGTATGTTGTATATTTCATTGTTATAAGAAAAAAGGGACTGATAGCACCATGTGTTACAACATATGCCCTGTCACCCTTCCCTGCCTGTGCCAGCCAGGAGCCAAGCATGACTCACTGATGAGAGTAGGAGCGGGATGACCCAGACTGAGATGCAAGGGTTATGAAGGCCTCTTGTGAGGCCAGCCTTACGCATCCAAATAGGAAGCAAATATCACGCCCTACAGCAGTCACTACAGGGAGCAGTCCATAATAAGTCTGCTGTGTAACTCAGAGGTCAGGCCCAATAAGATTTTGAGTGTTGCCAGGATTATCCAGGTGCACAGTGTAGTGCTCTAACGAGGTTTAAAGACATGGTTCACATCTTGCTCATCTGGTTAAACTGTAACTAGGAAATAATGCTAATGAAGGCAGGTTACACTTTGCCCCAGATAAGCCATGTGCCTACGAGATACTTGAAATGGGATTTCTACCCTTGACTCTCCTTTCCAGCAGAAAAACATAGATGGTACAATCTCTGATGGTTCCAATTTTCACATTCCTACTCTAAGTGGTATTTCCTAATTATTTACCTGTTACCAGTTTTTTATTAGCAATGAAAGCTAACATGTAAGGAGTGCTTATTGTGCCCTGAGCACTGGGTAGAGGGTTTTACATATGTTATTCCTCATGGCAATCCCATGGGGACTGTCATTCCTGCTGTTTTACATGGGAGCAAGTGAGACAAGCAGCATAAGAGGGACAAAGGTCCAATTCGAGCTCAGAGAGTCCGAATCCAGGCCTGGGTTTCTAATCCAGTGAGTCTCAAAGCATGGTCCCCTGGGAATTCGTCAGAATGAAGATTCTCTGGCCCACCCCAGACCTCCTGCATTGGAAGCTATCTGTGGGCTTTAACAAGCTCCACGTGGGTCCTGGTGCTCCTTCAAGTGTGACAACCACTGTCCTAACCACTGCTCCCTATTTCATGTTCTCTACTTGTTCCCTAGGGATGGAAGAATCAAGATGCTCTTGCCTCCTGGCAAGGATTACTGTTTGCCCAGCACTTCGTTAGACTTTTCATGGATTTCTTTGTAGATACCAAGTCATCACGTAGCCTTCTTGGCTTTTTTCTAAATGTGCTTCCTCCTAGATGTTATTTTCTTCCCTTTAAAAATATTTTTCATCTTTCATCTTTGTTGTGCCTAACTTTCCCATACCCTCTTCCATTGCAGAGACCAAATATGAATCCTTCTTGTAATGTATGGTCAGTGTTTGATTCAGCCTGAGCTCCTCGCAATAAGCTCCTCCTCTCCTTTGCTGGTATTGTACTTCTGATATTATATTTGTATTACTATTAACAAAACCATTCAAATTCACTTCTAATCAGGTGACTCATACTAGACCTCTTTGCCTACTTGCCATGGCAATGGATGCCCATTCACTGTCTATGGGAAACTATCTCGCTTTGTAAGCCTATATTTTACTTTGTAAACCTACTTTTCTCTTCCCCCATAAATGTTTATTTCACGTTTGCCTTAAAAAAAAGTGACTCATACTCGATGTCCATTCATATTCAGTATACACTAATGAATTCCACTTCTTCTGGGATGTCTTGGATATTTTTCTTACCTGTCACTATGCACAAATCCTTGCTAGAGTTCCTCCTCCTTTGAATGGACCTTTGCATTAACAAAAGTACTAAATCTATTATCATTATGTCAGGAATGCTTTGAACCAAATGTCTTGTGCTTATTCTTCAGCAAATATTCTCAGATTAGGTCTCTAATGCAAAAAAAGGATAACAAGTCTTTAATTTCTACCATCTGGGTCTGTCCTTTTTTTTTTTATTATTTTATTTTGAATTGAATTTCTATTTTCCTAGGTGCTAGGCCATTCCCTCAGTCCATCATCTGTGTGCTTAGTGAGCATTTTTCACTTCAGAATTTTAAGTAACTAATTCGCTAATTAAAGCCAGTCCAGAGCAGGCACTCTCCCAGCTCCTCCTCTTTGCCTCAGTTTAGCACATCCCTGTCGTCTTAAGGCTGGCACTGACTGAGCCACTGGTAATCAATCACCTTTGGCTATGTCCTTTAAGAAATCATAATCTCACTTAACATTAGCTCCAAGTATACCATGTCTGCCTGTCTTCTTGGACAGAATAGCAAGCTTTGCTTCCATGATGATATCTTTTCACTCCTCCTTATCTGCATGTCCAGTGTCATCTCTCTGTCTACTGTGGAAAGAAATTAAATAGACTTGGCACAGCCCAACAAAGGCATATTGGTTGCCATCCAGCACCTTAGGTAATTACACATCGATTGTTTGATGAATTGTTCTTGTGTTTCACTGGGTGTTTCTACAACTCTGTAATTACACTCCTGTGGCTGTCCCTTTGTTCTGTTGTGGTCCTCAGGCTTCTCAAAGACCATGCTCAATGATGCTTCATCAACACCTTTTGACGCAAGGATGCAAGTCAGACTCCTTAGTGTTTCAAAATATTATTTAAAAATATAATCCAACCATTTTCTGCCTCAGTTCATTGTGATTTTTTAAGTTGTCATCAGTATGCCATAGCTTAAAAATTAATGATTGTCTCCTCCCAGTGCAGTGAGAGATGAAAGGGCATGAACACAAAGAGATGATTTGACTCGTCATTCGATAGAAAGGCTTTTGAGGCATTGGCATCCTCTGTGTTTTCAGCTAATTGTAAGATGTCCTGAAATTGATTTTTGAGATAAGGCTATCACATTTTTTAGTCTGGCCATAGGCATGAGTAAACTACAGTCTGCCAATTGTTTATAAGTAAAGTTTTATTACAGCATAGCAATGCTTATTCTGTTCTGTATTATCTATGGCTACTTTCATGATACCATGATAGAAGTGAGTACCAGAGACAGAGACTATATGATCCTCAAAGTCTAAAATGTTTACTATTTAGCCCTTTCCAGAAAAAGTTTGCCAACCTCTGGTCTTGCACTAAAACTTTGACCAGTAAGTTGATATATGCAAAGCACTTAGAACAATGCCTGGCATTTATTTATAAGAAACATTGGTCTTTGATTTCTACAGTCTCCCAAGTGATATATAAATGTTAGCAAATAAAGGGAATTTCAGCTCTGGAATTTAGATTGAGTTTGATCTTAAGCCACTTTGAGAGATGATTTGGCCTTCGTATTTAACACAAGTAAATTGATGGAAGAGGCCAAGGCAGTTACTAGAAGCAAATGTTCTTTCACCTGTTTTCTCATGTCAACTTTCTTTCCATCAAGAAAAGATGGTGCAGGGCTCCATACACAGGAAAGTGAAGGCATTTATGGTATCTGTTTATGTGGTAAGAACATCTGAATATGTAAAGTAAACCTACTTTCTTCAATTTCAAGATCAAAGCTGGTGTTACCCTCCTATTAAAAGTTTATATGTTATCCAGTTTTGATTAATAATTTGCATGCTGAAGCATCTGGGAGAAGAGTGCTGTGTCTGCAACTGACTCCAAGATATAATTTTTTTACAAAGTTGGATTGATTGATAGGAGTGAAAAATACATATGCCATAAAGCAAGCATAGTAAAAATGTTATAGAATCTAGGTGATATGTGTATGGGTTTCTGCTGTAAAAGCCTTTCAACCATTATGTATGTATGAAAATTTTCATTATAAAATGTCAAGAAAAAAATAATGAAGACAGCAAGAGAAACAATGGTAGGATGTGCTGTAGTCCAGGGAACAAAGACATTCTCTGAGGTGCACAGCCCTGACAGGTAGGAGGGCGTCTCAACATCAGAGCTGTTGGAAGCATGTAAGCCATACTCAGGAATGTTTTTTCACACAGAATAGAGACTTTTTCAGAGAAAGAATAGTTGATAGCAAGGGCACACATTAATAAAACACTTTCACTCTCTGATTTCTTACCATGCTGGGAATTATTTGGCGAGGGGTAATGCCTATTTCAGAAATGCCAAATTTGGTAACTTTTTAAAAGTAATAGAGACCAGGCTTCTGGATTTTACATATATAACTCATTTTTACGCACCTTTACAATATAAGGGAGTAAGTATAGGACTTGAGATCAGGGACTGGGTTTTAAACCTGAATCTGCTGCTAGTCCATAGGGGGCTGTGAGCAAATTAGTTAATCACACTGAACTGAGCTGCAGCTTTCCTGTCTATCAGAAAGGAGGAGGCAAGAACACATAGCCATCTTACTGGTGGAAGAATATATGTAAAAACATTGTGCAGGTTACTAAGATCTCCCTGGATGGTGTCTCAGTGGAGGCAATATCACAGCCAAGGGGGAGAAAACTGGTTCTTGGGGGGGGGGATCACACCCCAAAACTTACTCTTTTTATTTATAAGCCAAAAATATACATAAAAACACAAATAGACATACAGTCCATGCTTAGTATTAAAATTTTATTGTGGGGAGATGATGTGGGGAAAACATCCCTAAAAAGGCTGCATTGGTCTCTAATGCAAAAAAAGGATAACAAGTCTTTAATTTCTACCATCTGGGTCTGTCCTTTTTTATTTTTTTATTTTTTTATTTTCTGTTTAGACAGATAAATTTCATCCATCACTTTGAACATTTAATACTCTTACACTTCTAGGAGAGAAAGAAAAAAGTAACTTCTGGGAGAAGAATAAGAATGATAGACATTTTGCCTTTTCCAAAGTACATATAGCACCACTTAACCCGAATACCACTAAACTTTGACGGAAGGAATTTACTAACAAGAGTGAGGAATTAAGTAAGTGTACTCACCCAGTCGTTCCCCCTAGAAATTTAACAGCAACATTAGTTCTCCCTTGATTTTATTTGATTTTATTGGGTACTTCAAGCTCTTTGAGCTTAAGAAGTAGCTGGAGAATTTAAAGAGAGTTTGGAGGAGAATAGTGAAGATGAATTAAGGATTGGAAAATGGGATCTATTAGAAAAGGTCAAAAGAATAAGAATTATTTAGTTGAGGAAGAATGGGCATAGAGACTGAAAGAAAGCCTTATTCTTCAGCAAATATTCTCAGATTCTTATCTGCACTTGAGACAAAAAAAAAAACAAAAAAAAAAACCATGGAAGATGCATAATCTGAAGCAAGAGGGATATGAAGTTACATGTTATGATGAAATTTCTGTTGATGGTTAAATCCTGCAGTTTGATTCTCTTTTACTGGATTTCTCATATAAACGTGTCAACTGGTCTGTGAAGCTAGTGTATGATGCCCCATGATCATATCAATGTACACAGCTATGATTTAATAAAAAAATTAAAAAAAATAAAGTTTCTGTCTGTAGGATCAGGCATTTGGCTAGGTTGACCCATCATGCTTGATTGCCCTGCCCTGGTGGGAGGCTAGCCAGCCAGTCTAATGGATATGGCCTCCACGGGGTTTAGCTTGATGAAAGGAAACACTCATTTTACCTGGACCTGTGGATCCAGGATGCCAGAGGATGAATACAGAACTCGGGCCAAGAGAGTGCCAGGTCAGAGCCAAAGCTGTGTGCCTAATTGGGTTGTCCAAACAAGAAGGGCCTCAGGTGGGTTTGGGGAGCCACCACATGGAACCGAGGAATTATATAGTGCCAGGGAAGATATAGCCAAGAATGAGTTCAAGTGAGCTGCTTGGAAGAAAATCTGGAGAGATGAGTACCACCCATGACTCCACTTTTGGGTGTTCTTGGAAGTCTACAGTGAGAAAGGATTGAAATCCATGTAGAGTTTCTGGGAAGGTGTCCTGAGCTCCCAGGAAGGCATGCATTCATTCAAGGTTTTGGAGCTGCTGCCCAGAGTAATAATTTCCAGTCCTGGGTGTAAGTCAGAATCACCTGTGGACCTTGGCAAACCTTATAGACACCCTGGCTCCAGCCCTGGAGATTTTTATTTAATGGGAACATTACTTAGAATTCTATTATGAGCAATAAAAATCAGTTCTGGATAAATTTACCAAAATGTAGGTGGGGTGTGGACTAATGGTGGTTGGAAGGGTATGAGGAAATTCCCTGGTGGAAAGAAAAGCTGATGATAGGTCTTTGAGGCTTCGCAGGGCAGTCGAGGGTAACGGTTAGGGCCAGAGTTCCAGGGCCACCGAGTCTGCTTTTACACTCTGTCTCTCTGTGCCTCAGAGGTTCATCCTTTGGAAATAGGCATTGTAGTTCTTACCTTTAATTGTGAGAATGAAATGGGCTAATACATGTAAAAAGAAGTGCTTAGGAAAGTGCCTGGTGCCCAGTAATTTCTTAATAACTGTTAGTGATTGTTATTGTTATTGTCGTTAGGCTCTGCCATGCATGTGAATCAGCTCTAACAGCTTATTTTAATGATTTCTACTCAAGCTCCAAATTCCAGGGACAGAGCATCTGAGTGGCTTATGCTGGTTCACATGTTCACAAGGACCTTGATTAGCAGAACCACTGCTTCTAGCCATAGTTGTTCTCTGTGGTCTCCAGTCTTCACTCTGGAGATTCAGAAATCTAGAAGGGGTGCAAGTTTCATCCTGTGGCTTGGAGGCATAAAGCATCAAGTTGTGAGCTACTGCTCCTGCCAAAGATCCCAAGGAAGGGATCTTGGAGCATCAGGCAAACCTGTCTTTCAATCAGTCCGTTACTGCCATGAGGCTGAGTCCTGTGAACATTATGCTGTTTGGTGCTGGGGCAACAGAGATAAAAAAACAGGAGCCTTTTCTTCAAGGTGCTCATGTTTAAAGCTCATAAAGGCTCCCAATCCCAGCAAGATTGTCACAGACCTAACTCAGGCCTTTATAAAGTTCAGAGGAGGGAAAGGAAACAATCTAAAGTGGCTAGGGACAGCCTGGAATGATTTCCCCAGATGGTGGCATTTCAGCTCTTAATTTTAAAATCAGTGAGATTTTACCAGGGTAAGGAATAGAGGAAATAGAGAAAAGGTACTAAAATTCCAGGCAGAGGAGCTAATTTGACTAAGAATGGGTTAAAATATGAGTGACCAGCATGTGTTTCAGAAACTGCAGGAGTTATGTATTAAGAACATGAAGAATTGGAGAATGAGGATGTGGTGGGGCAAGAGCATGCATGTTGGTAAGTCTCTACCCTGGGTACAAAGCAAGAGCCATCCCAGGAAGACCTTGGATACCGTTCATAGGTTCAGCTCTTTAATACTTATTGGGCACCTGCCAAGGGCCAGCACTGTTCTAGATTCTAGTGATACATCAGAAAACAAAACACAAACATCTCTGCCCCTGTGTGGTTTCTATTTGAGTGGAAGAGATTGGTGGAAAAAAAAAAAAAAGTATATGTATGTATATATATGCACATGGTTATAGATAAAGGGTCTTATTATAAGGTGTTGACTTGTGTGATCATGGAGGTTGCAAGTCCCATGATCTGCAATTTGAAAGCTGGGGATGAAAGGAATTTGGCAGTGTAGTTCCAAGGCCTGAACGCCAGAAAGCTGAGGGTGCTGATCCCATTCCAGGTGTGAAGACCTAAGAACCAGGAGTGCCATGGGTGGATCAGTGTCCCCACTTAAGTTGTTGTACAGAGGGAGCATGAATCCAACCTTCATCTAACTTTTGTTCTCTTCAGGTCTTCAATGGACTGGACATCACCCACCACATTGGGGAAGGCCATTTGTTTTACTCAGCCCATCGATTCACATGCTAATCTATTCCAGAAACGCCCAGATACAACCATAAGTGTTTAATCAGATATCTGGGCATCACATGGCCTGGTCAAGTTGACATTAAAATTAATCATCATAACACACAAATAAAATATACAGTATATCAGATGATGATGAATGGCATGGGGCAAAAAAGGAGATGGGATCTGCCAAGGAGAGGAGAAAACATTTTTAAGTTAGTGGGAAGGACCCACTAAGTAATGTTGGTTTGACCATGTGGCAGTGGAGAACCAGTAAATATTTTTTTATAATTTTAATTTCAAAATATTTGGGGGTACAAGTGTTCTGGTTACATGAATGAATTGTATAATGCTGAAGTCAGGACTTTCAGAGCACTGGTCACTAGAATAGTCTATACTGTACCCAATAAGTAAGTTTTTATCTGTTACTCTCCTTCCACCCTCTCCCCTTCTTAGTTTCCAGCATCCATTACACCATTTTATGGCCATGTGTACCCATCATTTAGCTCCCACCCCACTTATTAGTGAGAACATGTGATTATTTTTCTATTCCTGAGATATGTCATTTAGGATAATATTCTCCAGTTCCATCCAAGTTGCTGCAAATGACATTATTTTATCTATTATTATGGCAGAATAATACTCCATGGTGTGTACATACCACTTTTCTTTATCCACTCATAAATTGATGGTTTATTTCCTGTATTTGCAATTCTGAATTATGCTGTGATAAACATTCAAGTACAGGTATTTTTTTTTTTTTTTTTTTGTTGTTGTTGTTTGTTTGGGATTCATTGAGGGTACAAAGAAGTAGGTTACACTGATTGCATTTGTTAGGTAAAGTCCTTCTTATAATTGTGTCCCATCCCCAAAAGGTATGTCACACACTGTAACTCCCATCCCTCTCCCTCTTCCCTCTTCCCAATCTTTCATTCCCCTACCTCCTTCCCTTGTGATGCTTTACTAAGAATGTGTTCCACCTCCATCCAGGATAATACGAAAGATGTAAAGTCACCATCTTTTTTATGGCTCTATAGTATTCCATGGTATACATATACCACTGCTTGTAAATCCATTCCTAGGCTGGTGAGCGTTTAGGTTGTTTCCACACTTTGGCGATTATAAATTGAGCTGCAATCAACAGTCTAGTACAAATGTCCTTATGATAAAAGAAATTTTTTTTCTACCGGGTAGATGCCTAGTAATGGGATTGCAGGATCAAATGGGAGGTATGATTTGAATTCTTTGAGGATTCTCCACACTTCCTTTCAAAAAGGTCGTAGTAGTTTGCAGTCCCACCAGCAGTGCAAAAGTGTTTCCTTCTCTCCACATCCACACCAGCATCTGCAGCTTTAAGACTTTGTGATGTGGGCCATTCTCACTGAAGTTAAGTGCTATCTCAGGGTGATTTTGATTTGCATTTCTCTGATAATCAGGGACAATGAGCATTTTTTCAAATGTTTGTTGACCATTCCTTTGTCTTTGTCATAGAAGGTTCTGTTCATGTCTCTTGCCCAGAGGTAGATGGGATTGTTTACTCTTTTTCTGTTGATTAATTTGAGTTCTCTGTAGATTCTAGTTACCAACCCTTGTCAGATTGATACCCTGCAAGTATCTTTTCCTATTCTGAAGGTTGTCTTTGCCTGTTGTGTCCTTAGCTGTACAGAAGCTTTTCAGCTTAATTAAGTCCCATTTGTTAATTTTTGTTCTTGTGATGGTCGCTAAAGTCTTTGTCATAAAATCCTTCTCCAGTCCAACATCATCAAGAGCTTTCCCCACACTTTCTTCTAAGATTTTTATCATTTTGTACCTTAGATTTAAGTCTCTTACCCATCTTAATTTTTGTAAAGGGTCAATTTTTGTAAAGGGTAAAAGGTGTGGGTCAAGTTTCAGTCTTTTACATGTGATTATCCAGTTCTCCCAGCACCATTTGTTGAATAGGGATTTATTTCCCTACTGTATGCTTTTGTTTGCTTTATCAAAGATCAGATGCAAGTAGAGACTGGTTTCATCTCTTGGTTTTCTATTCTGTTCCATATGTCTTTGTCTCTATTTTTGTGCCAACACCATGCTGTTTTGATTACTGTGAGCTTACTGTAATATAGCCTGATTACTGTAGCATAGCCTGAAGTCTGGTAAGGTGATGCCTCCAACTTTGTTTTTATTGCTAAGAATAACCTCAGCTATACGAGGTTCCATATAAAACCAAGTACTATTTTTTCTAGTTCTTCAAAATACAATGTTGTTATTTTAATGGAAATTGCATTAAATCTGTAGACTGCTTTGGTAGAATATAGACATTTTGACAATGTTGATTCTTCCCACCAAAGAGCATTAGTTAGTGTCTTAGGTGTGTTTTTGATGTAATGACTTCTTTTTCTTTGGGTAGATATCCAATAGTGAGATTGCTAGATTGAACATCAAGTCTATTTTTATTCAATAGTTCTGTGAGGAATCTCCGTACTATTTTCCATAGAGGTTGTACTGATCTACATTCCCACCAACAATGTATAAGCGTTCCGTTTTCATCCCATCTGTGCAATATCTATTGTTTTTTTATTTTAATAATGGCCATTCTTATAGGGTAAGGTAGTGCTCATTGTGGTTTTAATTTAAATTTTCTTGATAATTGGTAATAATGAGCATCTTTTCATATGTCTCTTGGCCAATATGTATATCTCCTTTTGAAAAAAGTTCTGTTCATGACTTTTGCCCACTTTTTAATGTTTTTTTTTTTTCCTTGCTGATTTGAGTTCCTTGTAGATTCTGCATATTAGCTCTTTGTAAAAGGTATGGTTTGTGAATATTTTCTCCAATGTTGTTGGTTTTCTATTTACTCTGTTTTCTCTGCTATACATAAATTTTTAATTTAATTAAGTCCCATTTGTTTGCTTTTATTGTTGCCGCATTTTCCTTTGGGGTCTTAGTGGTAAATTCTTTACCTAGGCCAATATCTAGAGGAGTATTCCATATTGTTTCTTACAGAATTTATATGGTTTAAGGTATTACATTTCATTCTTTAATACATCTTCAGTTAATTTTTAAATATGGTAAGAGACAGGGATCCTGTTTCATTCTTCTGCATATGGCTTATCCAATTTTCCAACTGCTATTTATTGAATAGAGCTTCCTTTCCCCAAAGTTTTTGTCTGCTTTGTCAAAGTTTTTGTCTGCTTTGTCTGCTCTTGTTCTGCTTCAGTTGTTCATAGCTATCTGGTTTTCTTTCTGGGTTCTCTATTCTGTTCCATTAGGTTGTGTGTTTCCAAGAATTTATCCATTTCCTCTAGGTTGTCTAGTTTGTGTGTGGATAGACTCTTTCCTAGTAGTTATGGATGATATTTTTATTTCTGTGGTATCAATTATAATGTCTCCTTTTAAATTTCTGATTGAACTTATTTGAGACTTTTCTATTTCTGGTTAATCTAGCTATTCATCTATTAATTTTCTTTATCTTTTCAAAGTTCCAACTTTTTGTTTCATTGATCTTTTGTATTGTTTTTGTTGTTATTGTTTTTGGTTTCCAGATCATTTAGTTCTGCTCTTAACTTCTAGCTTTGGGGTTTTGTTTGTTCTTTTTATAGTTCTGTGAGGTGGGACATTAAGTGGTTAATTTGTGATCTATCTTTTTGATGTAAACAAATTTCTTGGTGATTTATCTCTGCTAAAATCTTACTACTTCTTGTTCTGCTTCACAGCTTCTTCCTATGAAATCTCCTATAGGTTCTGGCACTTTTCTCTCAGAATTATACCTAGGCTGTTTTATTTATTTATTTGTTCATCTAAAACGTTTTCTTCTTTCTGAGAGGATATAGCAACTTGTATCTCTATTCAGCCATCTTGCCTCTAAGCCAGTGAAGCATTTTGATCAAAAAGCAATGTGACAATATTTTTAATCTTCTGATTTTAGAAGGAAAGATAGATTAGAGGGTAATAAGAGTACAGAGAGACAAGTAAAAAGACTATTTTAATTGTCCAAGTGAATACATAGCACAGTACACATCACATGGAGAGAAAAAGACAATTTCAATAGCAATTAAGGAATTACATACAAGAGACGAGAGTTAGTGACAGATTGTCATTTGGGGTTGGGGAAAAAGAGTTTGGGATGATGGCTTCTAGCTTGGGCACTGGGTGGATAGTGTCATCATCTGTGATGCATACAGCAGCCTACCCAGGTTCCTAGAATGGGGTGCTGGGGTTTTAACTATGTTTGTATCAAACCATCTATAATAACATAATCTACGTTTTTAGTGAGTACATTGCCTCTATTGCCCTTTCTGTTCCTTTTGGTGCAGGAGAAGCTTTTATGTCAGTCAGATGCTGGTTTGGGTCTTTTCTCCATGCCTGTACATTATATAGGTCTTCCCTTTCCCATCTGCAAAATGGGAATGACTTGCCTGTGGGGAGACCAGAAGCACCCACACTGAAGCCACATGTTGAGTACTGGGTCAGGGTTAATAGGTCTAAACCAGGAGAAGTCAAAACCAGGGACAAAAGTCCTCCGTGTGGGAGGCATGATTATTTGTAGAAGTGTGTGTCCAAGTTTAGTTGCCCTTCCATTTTTTCTCAGATCTAAATATAAGTAATTTAGGCAATTTATCTTTCTCTTTTATGATGCTTATTAATTAGGATTTCATTGAAGTCTATATTGGAGAGCTATTCAGACAATGTTTTAACCACTTGCATGTGGGGCATTTTCTGTGACTTGGGGAAGCTGTGAGTGGTGGAAGTTTTATTTTTAACCCAGTGTTTAGGGCAAAGTTTGAAAGCAACATTCTATGAGGTGTGGAGCCCCATAGAAGTAAGGTGTGGAAATAACAGTTTACATGTATGGATAGCCTGAATTATTATTCCCAAGACATAACTTTTTTTTTTTTTTTTTTAGTGTTTTCTGTAGTTTATATTGTTTAAATTTTCTCCAAGAGAGAAAGGGGCTCCCTTATTGACATTGTAGTCTGCTCCAGTTTATAATTCTTCTGATCTACTTGCTTGAGTATCTGGAGGTATTTTATCAGTACTGTCTTTTTCTTAACGCCACCTTTATAAATTGTCAATATTATCAAACACAAATATTTCCTTTTACTTCATTTTACTTTATGTATTTAAAATATTTACATGTTGGTTTAAACAATGTTTTCAATAAACTTCCTTGGGAATACTTGAGACTTCAAAGTTCTTTCGATCTAAAGCAGAGTTTCTTGACTATAGACATTGGGGAAGATAATTTTTTGTTGTATAGGGTTGTCCTGTGCATTGTAGGATGTTTATCAAATTCCTGGACTCCACCCATTACATGCTAGTAGCACACTCCTCCAAGTTATGACAGTCAAAACTGTCTCCAGACTTTGCCAAATGTCCCTGGGGGGCAGGGACAAAACCATCTCCTCTCTTAGATGAGAACTACTGGTCTAAAGAAGAGCCTTTTACTTTTTATTTGCTCTAATATTATCACTGATTTTTAAATCATAGTTCCTGGAAAATTTAGGGGGGGAAAGGTAAAAGCAGAAAACAGCCCAGTGAACAGAAATTGCTCTGGTCTTGAGCATCCGTAAATTAACAGAATGTTGGATCTACCTAAGCCATCAGTAACCTTTTAAGGAGATTTCTTACAGAAAGACTGACCAGTAGATTTTTTTTTAATACATTCTAATCAAGGCAGGAAGGAATTCACCTCATCAGTGCCCTACTAGAATTCTGGAAAGAGAAAGAAGATCTTAAAAAGTTGGCTCAATTTTCATTCTGTGCTGTAGACCTTGACTATAAGAGCATAAATTTCAGTACCTGCATTTTTCTTTCTCTTCCTTTTAATAGAGATCTTCGATTTCCAATTAAAAAGGTATTATCTACATTTATTTATTTTTCTTTTTAGAGCCATGGTTGGAGAAAGTTTAGATCCATATATGTATTTTTGGGGGGTGGGGGGTGGGGGTGAAATTGCCCCAATATCACCAGCACAAATCCCTTCATCAAAAACATTTTTTCCTCACTTGATCTATATCTCAAAAAATGCACCAGTCTAACTGCTCTGTGTAGGAAGTTGCTAAATTGGGTTTTTAAATTATTTCTATTAAGTAAAAACTTAACATATGCCAGCTGCTGAGGGACTATAAAAGCTTTGTTTTTTCAATAATTGGAAACCTTGTTTACAGAGGACTCACAATATTCTTTAAATGTCTTTGTGCTAAATATAAAGGAACTTGTGTTTATCTAGGCAATGATAATCTGACTGTAAAGCAAACTCATTTAAGGATTATGCTTCCTGTCTATCACTGTGCAGCTGTCACCCTACTGTTCTCTGATGCTTTGCAGAATGCTAAGAATTCTTCCTTAAAATTTGAAAAATAAATTGAAAAGTAAACCAGGTAGCTTGGGAATTACATGTAATTATAAGTCATAGGGAAGTATTTTGGGAACTCCAAGTGTCAGTACATCTAGGCAAATTTATCCAAAGTTCACATTTGGTAGGGGCTGGTCCTAGGCACCTTCCTAGCCCTGTGACAGACATCAAGCTAGTTGTTTAGTGGCTCTCTGTAAAATAAGAGCACTCCTGACCTCATAGTGTTGTTTGGAGACTTAAATGAGACTGTACAAGTGAAACCATGAGGACAGTTTTTGGCACAGATTAGTGACTCAATAATTGTTCCAAGTCTCAGTTTTGTACATGCAATATCTCATCTAATCTTTGAAACAGCTTTATTAAAGTAGCATATTTTTATAACTCCATTTTTATTAAATATTGAGAAAAATGAAATGCAAGGAAGTTTAGTAATCTACTCAGGGCATTCTGCAGATGTATAATGAATACAGTTACCCTCTGTTCTCTGAACACTCACTGTCTGAATATTTGCTATTGGAACTTACTGCAAGGTTTAGCTAAAAACCTTTCCCAGTTAGAAACCAGCTATAACAAGTCCTTACATGAGTGGCAGCTTCTCAAATTTTAATGTGCATATGAGTCCCCTTTGAAATGCAGATTCTGCATTTCTAGCAAGTTCCAAGGTCGTGCCAAAGCTCCTGGTCCCCAGATCATAGTTTTGAGTAGCAGGGTGCTAGAAGGCAGAGGATAGGCCTCTCTCATATCTCAGGGTTCTGCTGGTGAGCTGAATGTTTAAACATATTGCATATCATCTCTCTAATTTCCCTTCTGTTTCCCTGAGGGTTCACCCCTTTAGTATTTGTTTAACCAGGGCATCTGAAAGCATTACCAGTTCAGGTCCAACTGGATAGCAATATCTGCATCTTCTGCAATATCATTGCATTGTTTATTCTTATTATAGAATGTGCTCAGTATAGAAGAGCAGTATAGATTCCTATTTTATTCAGCTGTAGATTGCACAGAAATTTACCTATTACACTATCAAATTTACCTATTTACATATTACTCTATTAATAAAGTGTGATATAATTAGGTAATTGGTTTTAAATGTTTTATGTTGTTCAAAACTTATCTTTAGATTGTTAGATAGTTATTTAGGAACATTTTAGTTCCTAAAATGAGAACTGATATTTGAGAAACTGATATTTTTGGATGCTCTGAACATGAATTACTATTTATTTTCCATGCAGAGTAATGGAATAGAGGCTCTTGCTATTTGACACTTTGCTGTCAAATCCAGCACATTTTTTAGGAATGGATTAGATTTGGATAACAAGGGGCACCTACATTTATTCTGTGCCAGACATCAGCAGAAATCCTGGGGATCTGATGATGATTAAGAGAAAATAACTACTTCACAAAGCTCATAGAGTAGTTAGAGAAGAAACTGGAAAGAGAATACTTAACGCACAGTAAGACACATAAAGAGAGCTCTAAGAACAGGGCAAAGAATGGGCCTAACTCCTCTTTCTAAGAGGCCCTCTCTGGACAGCAGTAATAGCTAATATTGATGGGCTAACTCTGTATGGCAAGCACCATTGTAAGCACTTTACACGAACTTACATATAACTATTACAATAACCTAATGAGGCAGGTGTTTTTAATATCATTCTTATTTTAATGATGAGAAAATTGAGGAATGGAGAAAGTAGTAAAGTCACACAGAGTTGGGTGGTCTCAGTCCAGAGCCTACCCTCCCAACCACTGTTTGATCTTCCCCTTCTGAAAGAGAATTCTGTATCTTCAAATAAGAACATATAAAAAATGATAGATCTACTCAAGGAAGTACACTTACAGAACTACAAGTAATTTGGTTTGACGGGAGCATAGGCTGAACATGGATGATGAGGCCATTGGATTGGAAGCCATAGCATTTGTGTTGGCATCACATATAGAGAAACACAGTATGTGAATGGTATGGACAGGACCAAAACCATCTTCGATGGTCCTGGCAATTTCATTATATTTGAGATGTGACTATAAAGTAATGAAATAGATTTATTTTAACACATATATTACATAAGCATGGTCCCTTTCCATCAGTCCTGTTGGGAAGTCCTGCTTTTATTTCCACTGAGTTCCCTATTGCTTAGAGTGTGTTGGAAATGTCTCTTCTATAATATCTTCAGAGCAAATCACAGTGAAAATCTTATCATCTTATGATCATGTCTCGCTTTTGTCTCAAACGTATTTTCTGGTTCAATCACCCATCCAATTCACTGGTCTTGGCTTTGAATAAGTTATGACTCTTTGCCAAAATAATATCCACTCTCAAATCCATTTTCAAAAAACAGATCTGTATTTCTACATAGCAATGATTTTAACTTTTAATATTTGCTTAAAAATTATCTGGGGGATTGATTACATTAGCACGTTCATTATATCTTTACCCTCAGTAGTTTTGGCTTAGTTGAGATGGGGAACAGCAATCTACATTCTTTAACAAGTTTCCTGAAATTTCTGTTTTAAATGACCAGACTTTGAGAAGTACAGCTGTAAGGGTATTTATAAGAAAGAGTAGTGCATCTTCATGAAGGTCCAATGGAGAAATTCCAAAAATGTCCTGATTAGCAGGGTTTTTAGTGTCATGCATTGTGCCTACCTTGGGAGACTTGTGAATGATGCATGTTTAGAATAATATTTACATTATTGGAATATTATGTTATTGGAATAATATGGTATTTTTTAAAAGGAATCAGCCACCATTCTGCTTGGCCACACCACATACACTGAAAAAGGACCCACGTCATGTGTTTGCTCACTCAGGGAGCTGCTACTTGGTGCTCTGCTTCAGTAAAGACAGGTGTTCCTTTCTGAACCAGCTCCATTACTTAAGGGCCCAGTATTAAAGGATCTAGTAATTTGTCAACAGACTATGACTTTTTTTTCCCTTTTTCTTGGAAAGGATAGTAAGTCAACCTTCTCTAAGGGCAGGCCCCTGTCCCTTCTGGAACTTGGAACATTAAATCCCAAGAACAGGCATGGCAGACCTGACAACTGTCCCTCCTGTTCACAATGACCGGGTTCACCAGGTGAGGGGTCCACTGGCTCCAGCTGCTGCCCTGAGATGATCACAGTGGCAGGAAGCTCCAGAACCAACTTCTAATGATGTCATGTTATATTTTTCATCCCTTCCTGAATCCATGATTCCACCTAAATCAGTCCTCTGGTTTTTGACCAAGTTGTCTGATTTGAACAAAGAAAATATTCAGTGAAAATGCAAGAAGCATTTTCATCTTGCATTTCTGAGTTGCCTTATCAACTCTCCTCTTTCTCATTCACACTTGCCGACAAGAAACTCATACAACTGGAAACTGAAATTAAGAGCTGCGGCTTTTTTAGTAAAACAACTTCAGATTTCCATTGCTGGCTTACACAGAGCTTGAGCAGTGAGTCAGGCTGCTTTAAGGGCAGACCCCTCATTCCCAGGAGCCCTAATCCTCAGCCAGCTGGGTTTTGTCTGGATCTGAGGATCCAACATTTTCCAACCCGAAGAAATGTGAATGTTCCATGATTTTTTGAGGGTTAACTTCAATATTAAGTTCCTGACAGTCTTAAGGTTTAGTGAAGATTAGAAAGAGGGACGATGTGTTGACCTCTGTGAGCAAAAAGTTTAGAAAAAAGTGGTTTTGTTTTTTTTTTAATTTTCTCTATACATGTAATGTGTTTATTTGTTTTCCACTTTTTCCCTGTGTTTTTGTTTTTTATTATCCCAGCCATCATCTCTCTCTCTTGAACATTAACAAGAAGAGCTATATTTTACTCAGAAGCTACAGAGACAACAAAGAGAAGAGACATTGAATCTACCCAAACATGCCCTGATCAGAAGGAGTTGGGATTGGATGCCCAAACACATCCTCTGTCCTCACTGTCTCTCTTCTATGTTTCCTCCCCTCCTTTGCAAGGCTGCTAGATTCAGAAGAAAAAAAAGCAAGAAAGAAATAAAACCAGAATACCTATTTAAATTTGAATTTCAGATAAACCAAGAATAACATTTTAGTATATGTCTTATGCAATATTTGAGACCTAGTCCATGGTCATATTTCATGTGCAACCCCTCACCCCCAATTCCATGCTCTTATTTTATTTTCTAGTGGTTTTCACACAGAGAGGATTTGTCCCTCTACTGCATCTGACTCTCCTTTGGGCAGGATCTTATTTGTTATCCTCAAAACATCATAAACATTGACCTGTCTACATGGAAGCCTATGTTAGATTCCTTCCTGCTGCAAGCACAGAACACCTCCGAGCTCCTCATACCTTTCCTCTCTGCACCTGCATGATCATTGCTTCGTGAACCATGACTGGCCTGAGCACAGGGCTCTGAACATAAGCAATATGTCTTATATATTTATGATTAATGAACTGAAAGCAATTTGTTGTCTTATTAGGAGCCAATTAAATTCAATGTTTATTGACTTGCCTGCATGCAAGGAGTTAGTAATAGGAGGCTTTCTTACTATTCTGTCCATCAGAATAGTAAGGTAGTTAGGTTAATTACTCTAATCTAAAATAAGGGGGATATAAGAAGATACAGGGCAGAGTGTGGTGGCTCACAATGGTAATCCTAGCACTCTGGGAGGCCGAGGCACGTGGCTTGCTTAACCTTAGCAGTTTGAGATTAGCCTAAGCAAGAGTAAGACCCTGTCTCTACTAAAAATAGAAAAACTAGCTGGGTGTCATGGTGCTCACTTGTGGTCACAAGTACTTGGGAGGCTGAGGCAGGAGGATAGCTTTAGCCCAGGAGTTTAAGGTTGTAGTGAGGTACAATGATGCCACTGCATTCTACTGTCCAACAGAGCAAGACTCTGTCTTGTAAAAAGAAAAGAAAAAGAACAGAGTGGGTAAATGAGGTTGGAAGCTATACCCAGATTTTGCAAACTTATATATGGCTCAGATAAAAAGATAGAAATAAAAAAGCTCATATATTGGGCAGCTCCTGTGGCTCAGTGAGTAAGGCATCGGCACCGTATACCAAGGATGGCGAGTTCAAACCCAGCCCTGGCCAAATTGCAACAAAAAAATAGCCGGGCATTGTGGCGGGTGCCTGTAGTCCCAGCCACTCAGGAGACTGAGGCAAGAGAATCACCTAAGCCCAAGAGCTGGAGGTTGCTGTGAGCTGTGTGATACCATGGCACTCTAGCACCAATCTGTGAACTTTAGTGGAAACTCAGATGGAAAGATAAGGAAAGGTGATGACACCGAGAGGCAGGATGCTTTAGATTTGGGAGTATAGAAGTACCTTAACTAAATGAAGGCTATGAAAAGGCATAGGACTGTAG
>CAUYPK010088768.1:0-26468 GCA_963574355.1 Loris lydekkerianus
GCTAATTGGGTGATGCCCACCACATTGGTGAGCATAATCTCCTTTACTTAGTCTACCTACTAAAGTGCTAATCTCTTCCAGAAACACTCTCCCAGGTATATCCAGAAATAATGTTTTACTCAGTGTCTGGGCATCCCTTAGCCCAGCCCAGTTGACACATAAAATTAACCACCACAGATGCTAACATCTAGATCTTTTACAGCCTGATATATCTGTTTGGGCCCTTCAAAAATCAGGCTTCAAGATAGGATTAGATTTTTAAGAGATTTATTGTGAAATACAATTGTGAAGGATGAAGGTGATGGAAGCATAAGCAGTTGGAGAGAGCCCGTAAAGACCAATGCAGGTCGGATATTTATAAAAGGAGAAATGCAAGGAAAATGGATTGGTTAATTCACATGAAAAAAGCCAACAATCCCATATATTAAAGGCAAGAGAGATGAATAGAACCTGTCTCTAAAGAAGATAGATGAATGGCTAACAAACATGTGAGAAAATGCTCTTTGTCCCTAATTATTAGAGAAATGCAAATCAAAATGACCCTGAGATATCATCTAACTCCTCTGAGAATGGCCCACATTCTCAAACCCAGGAATGTATTAACAAGAATGGCCCACAAAATCTCAAACCCAGGAATGTATTAACAAGCTGTGGTGTATGTATATCATGGAATACTATTCAGCCATTTAAAAAGATGGAGACTTTTCATCCTTTGTATTAACCTGGATGGAAGTGGAACACAATATTCTTAGTAAATCTTCACAAGAATGGAGAAGCATGAATCCTGTGTACTCAATTTTGATATAAGGACAATTAATGACCTAGTGCACAGTGGGAGATGGGGGAAGGGGAGAGCAGAGAGAGGGAAGGAGGGAGGGAGGTGGGAGAAGGGAAGAACAGAGAAAGGGAAGGAGGGAGGGGGTGGGGTTTTGGTCTGTGACACACCTTTTGGAGGCAAGACATAATTATAAGAGGGACTTTAACTAACAAATGTAATCAGTGTAACCTGGTTTCTTGTACCCTCAATGAATCCCCAATGATAAATTAAAAAAAAATAAATTCTTAATTGAACTAAGTCCAACTCTATTTTATTATCTATTAATATAGAAAGCTGTGGAAGAATTCTTTTTTTATCTTTTTTATTTTAGATTAATATGGGAGTACAAATGTTTAGGTTACATTGTTTTTATTTCTAAGGTTGTTCAAGGGACCTAGGAAAGTCCAGATACTACATGACATCACTGTCACATTTTCCCACAAGTCAATTTAATTGTATGCATAAGGGAGACATAACTAAGCAATGTAACACTTATTGCTGCCTGGTTGTCCAATGTGTGGTGCTGCATGAAGATGATGTGAGTCCAGGTTTGCTTCTCTGTGGTGCTGAATATCACAAAAATTATGTGCTGACCTTATTTTTGTTCATCAGCTTTCATTAGTGTTTGTGTATTTAATGTGTGGCCAAGGATAAGATACCTCTTCTTCTTCTTCCAATGTGTAGCAGAAAGAAAAAAAATAAGATATTGGGTACCTTGGACATAGTTTTGATCTGAAAACCCCAAGCTGCATCTCAACTGTATGAGTTGGGATGTCTATAGTCGTAAATGGCAACACAACTTGGATTCAAACTAACAAAAAATATATGAGAATTTTTTTTCTCTCAACTAACAAGAAGTCAAGAAGTTGGGTAGACCCCAGACACAGTTCTTAAGAGTTACTCTCCATGATTCTTTGACTCATTCCTCTTCCATGTTCTGGTGTCATCCACAGGGTAGTGACAATATGGCTGCAGTAGTTTCCACTGCCATATACAGATATGATAAAGGAAAAAAAGCAAGGGAAAAAAAGGTCATTGTCTTTGGTTTCACTAAACAATTAAAAAAAGAGAAAGAGTTTAGAACAGTCTTCCCCAGCAAATACTTTTGCAGGTGTTAATTGGCCACAATTGATTTACAAGTCTATCCCTTAACTAATGAATGGAAAGGAGAATGGGATCACCATGAATCCCTTACCAGTGGTGTCAACCTCTACCCTGTCACTACCCTATAGGGCATTGGAAATGCCTAGAAGTACTTTCTGTTGTCATGATGCTTGACAAGAACTATCAGAAACATTTGAAATAGTGCCACACAACAAACAAACTTTCTGAAAATATTAATAGTATTCTCACCATTCTTTAACTTCCTTTTTTAGAAAGTTCAACACTTGAATAAAGAAACCAAGAGCTACTCCTGGAGCTGATGGTAAGGACATTCTTCTCTAAATCACATGGATGAGGAATGCCTACCTAACCATAATCAAGATTTTCTTCAGGCGGGGTGATGTGGAGAATGCTTGAATAAGCAGCCACAATGTTATCAATTTCTGGTAAGCAAATACAGAACTATTAGAGTTCTCCTTTGTCCTATCTACTCAGACTAAACCTCAAAACAAAGGTAGTTATCCGATTGATCTTTTGCCCTAAACCCATACCTGTACTCACATATTAGATGAAGAGAAAGGGCTGGTTTAAGAAACACCAGTTGACTGTCAGAAATAAAGCAGTCAAAAAGAAGAAATAATTTGATACATACTGCCTAAGAGCAGAGCTAATCAAAACTCCAGACATGGGAAATAGAAGAGAATGTAGATATGCCAGAGCCTCTAGAATTCAGGGGAGCTGGCCTTAAGGCCTTGTTCAGTTTCAATTGCCTGAAAAGAAACAAAGAAAAAGAAAATTTACTGAGTAAGATCATATAGAAATGTATAGAGCACCACTCCCTCTATAAACAGTAAGAAACTCAACATCAGCTTTACAAATAGTCCCTGGTAGAGGTGGGAAAGTGAATAGGTATTCTGACCCTGAAATGTCTAGCTGTTCTTTCACAGTCCTTCTGTCAGTGACTTCCTTTAATGAACTAAAACATATTTTCTTATCATTACCATTTCAAAGTTGCTAATAAAGCTTCATGATGTTTTCTACTACCCTAATATCTCATAAAACTTCCAGTTAGAAGGCTACTCCTAGTTCTATTGTAATACTACAGTTATTTTCTTATGGTCACCATGGTCTGTTAGTTGGTTTTAGCTTTTAGTCTTGGTGCTTTTATACTTACTGCTTTTATATATACTTCTCAATGCATTAAGACCTTACTAACTTAGTTTTACTTCAGCTTTAGAAACATATTACTTTAACTTCTGCTATTTTTAAATATTACTATGATAGTCTCAGTCTGAATAAAGAGCCCATGCCCATCAAACTAATTATCATTCTCACAGCACAAAGACCTGCATTTGAACAATGCTTTCTTCAGGGAGCAAAAAAACTCCCGTCTCAATGGCAGTGCAATGAGTTCTCACCATCTGGAGAACAGATAGTCTCTCAGACCATGTGGATTATTGGTGCTCTGTGACCTGGAACAAAGTTTCAGTTGCTAAAATAGAATTTGGTGATTATTCTAATTTCTAAAAATCTTGTTAGATACAATTTTCTTATTTATATGGACTTAATAAAATAACAGTTATTCTTTTCATTATGTAAGTTATCCATTCTTATTATGAGGAATTTAGAAAACTGAGAAAGGGTATAATGGCCAAACTAAAAAGTACTCTTTCTTTTACCAGCCATACTCCTGTTGAAACAACTATGATTAATTTATTTGTGCTTTCCCTTACAGTACTTTTCCAAGCATATGTATAAGCTTTAAAAAAAAGTCTGAGATCACACTGCATATATTGAAGTATATCCTATTCTTCATTTAATATAGCATGAAAATTTAACTTTTTCGTTATATTATTTTAAACTCAGGAGTAAAGATTTTAAGCTAATTGTATTCCTCTATTCACTGCACATTTCATCATTATGGCAAGTTTCAGGTCCCTGTCTTATTTTTATTGTTACTCTTGTCATTGTTAAGGCTTATTCCCTTTTCTCTCAGATATGTATATGTCCTTATAAAATATATAGTATGGTTGCATGTGTCTATGCAACTTTAATTTACATAAAAGACTATACTACAGAACTCGTCTTGTTTTGTTTTTCCTTTTTTAATCACTGGTTTTTTTTTTAATTTTAGATTAATGTGAGGGTACAATTAGGTTACAATGTTTGCATTTATTAGGTAGAGTTCCTGTTATAGTTGGGTCCTGCACCCAGGAGATATGCCATATACCTTACCTTGTGCCCATTAAGTGGAAGTACATCAATCTCCCACCATCCTACCCTCTTCCTGCTCCCTTTTTCCCTGTCCTCACACCTTGAATTGAATTGAATATTTCTTTTGTGTGAGTGTATATTAGGTCATCTACTGCAGCCATTCTCAACCTGTGGGTCATTACCCCTTTGTAACAATGAAAATACATCCTGCATATCAGATATTTACATTATGATTCATAACAGTAGCAAAATTACAGTTATGAAGTAGCAACGAAAATAATTTTATGGTTGGGGGTCAGCAAAGCATGACGAACTGTATGAAAGGGTCACAGCATTAGGAAGGTTGAGAACCACTGATCTACTGGCTTCATATTAGTATTGAGTACATTGTATATTTGCTTTTCCATTCTTGTGATACATTACTAAAAAGAATGTGTTTCAACTCCATCCAGGTAAACATAAAAGATGTAAAGTCTCCATATTTTCTAATGGCTGAATAGTATTCCATGGTATGCCACAATTTGTTAATCCAGACATGGGTTGATGGGCATTTGGAAGCAACACAAATGCTAATCACTGACAAGCTTTAAAAGTTTATCTCTGTTGCCATAACTAAAGCCAGTTCATTGCTTCTATTATCTGCAAAAATTTTTTATGGTATGTGTCTACTACGTTATATTTACTCATTACCCCTAGAGATGAACACCTAGCCATCTATGTACAAATTTATAAACGGACTTGTATGAGATAAATCCTCTAGTACAAATGCCTGAAAGATGTACAGCAATAGGTATATACATTTATTAGTTTCAATAATTAGAGCCAAATTCTCTCTGGAATAGCTCTCCACATTCTAAACCAGAGACATTCCTTTTCTCATATCCTCGCCAGCATTTGATATTATCTTGCTCTCTAAATTTTGATAATAATGTTACAGATATAAAGAAATATAATATTGCTATTTTAATTTCTAATTAGTAGTGAGATTGAGCATCAATTTATTAATCAAGAGCTTTTCCACAGCAAGAGGGACTTCATAGCTACATCTCTGCATGATTCTCTGCTGCCAAATTAGCCAACACTACTAAAGAAAAAAAAAAAAAAAACTAAAGAAATCCTTAAGAAATTTTCAACATTGTGCAAGAGGTTCTATCCAGTGAAATAAGTAAAGAAAAATAAATACAAGGCCTAGAAGTGGGAAAGGATAATGTAAACGTGTCTTTGTTAACAAATGGCTTTACTATGTATGTAGACAATTATAAGTGATCTAAAAAAAAGCTGGCAGAACTAGTAAGGGAATATAGAATGGCTTCAGAGTACAAAAATGAATTGTATTATTGTATATAAACAACGAACAATTGGAAAATGAAATTTATGATGTAATGTTTATAATGGCAAGAAAAATAAGAAGTATTTAGAAAAATATAATACTAGTATCCTGAATAATTAAAAACATTGATGATGAAAGAAATTTTAAAAGACTTAAGATGAATGTAGAAATATGCCTTGTTGATGGATCAGGAGACATAATCTTAAGATATAACTTGACACAAAATTGGTCTATCACTTCAACACAATCCCAGTCAAAGTGCTAGGAAATATTTTGTAGAAATAGATAAGTCAGTACTGAGATTTTCACATGGACACAAAGGATTAAAAATAGCCAAAATAATTTTTATAAAGAACAAAGTTGTAATATTTGTGCTATCTTATTTTAAGACTTCCAGTGAATTAACATTAATAAAAGTGGTATGATATAAGTGAAAGAGAAGGATGTGTAGATTAATGAAACAGACCATAGATTCCAAAAATGAACCTACACACCCTATTTGTCAATAAAGTCGACAAAGTAATTCAATAAAGAAAGCTAGTTTTTCCAACAAATGGTTCTGAAACAACTGAATCAATAAACCAGTGTGATGAAAATGTGTCAAATGGTCTATGAAGCTAGTGTATGATGCCCCATGATCATAGCAATGTACACAGCTATGATTTAATAAAAAAAAAGAATAAATTAACCTTGACCCTTGCCTCACAATATACAAAATTAATTGAAACAGATGACAGACCTAAAAGTAAGAGCCAACACAAAAATTTATAGATAAATTTATAGGAAAAAATCTTTATAACATTAGAATAGGCAGATTCCTTAAATAGGACAAAATAATGCACAGACCAAAGGAAAAAAATTGACTAATTAGACTTTATGAATATTGAAATGTGTGGTTTTGGAAAAACATTGCAGAAAATATGATAGTACAACCCAATACAAATGGGCAAATTATTACAATAGGCACTTCAAACAAGATATATGAATGATTAATAAGTACAAGAGAAATGCAAGTTAAACTCACAATGAAATATGCATGAATATGGCTAAAATTTGAAAGACTAAAAATTCCAAATGTTGATGAGGATGCAGAGCAACTGGACATCTAGACCCTGTTGGAAGGAAAACAGTTTGACAATTTCTTAAAAAGTTAAACATGAGACCCTACATGTTTTGTATTAACCTGGACAGAGTTGGAACACATTCTTCTTAGAAAGTATCACAAGAATGGAGGAGCAAGAATCTAATGTACTAAATCCTAATTTGAAACCAGTAGATGATCTAATACATACCCACATAAGAGAAAACTCAAAGAAATTCAAGGAGGAGTGGGGGAATGAGGGAGCAGAGAGAGGGAAGAAATGTGGAGGATACGGGATGACAGTGCACCACACAGCTCTTGGGATCAGGACACAACTATAAGAGGGACTTTACCTAACAAATGCAAGAGCTATAACTTAATTCTTTGTACCCTCAATGAATCCAAACAATAATTTTTTTTTTTTTTTTTTTTTTTTTTTTGCAGTTTTTGGCCAGGGCCAGATTTGAACCCACCACCTCTGGTATATGGGGCCGGCACCCTACTCCTTTGATCCACAGGCGCCACACATAAAATAGTAAAAATTTAAACATGTACTCATCACACAGCCCAACAATTTCACTCCCAGGTATTTACCCCTCGCAAAATGAAAATATATGTCCAAAGACTTTCTCACGAATGTTTATAGAAGTTTAATTTAGAATATCCCAAAGTTGGAAACAAACCAAATGTTCACTAAGAGACAAATATGTGAACTTTGATGTCTCCATACAAAGTTGGAGTATTTCTCAAAAATAAAAGGAATCAAACATTAATATATACAACAACATCACCAAATTGCAAAAGATTTTGGATGAATAAAATAAGTCAGAAAAAAGATAACTCAAATTAATTAATAAGAAAAGAACAAACAACCCCATTTCTTTGTGGGCAAGAGACATGAACAGAAAATTCTCTGAACATGACAGGTGCATGACTAACAAACACATGGAAAATATGCTCATCATCTTTAATCATCAGAGAAATGCAAATCAAAACCACTTTGAGATATCACCTAACTTCAGTAAGAGTAGCCCACATCACAAAATCCCAAAACTACAGACGTTGGCATGGATGCAGAGTGAAGGGAACACTTCTACATTTCTGGTGGGAATGCAAACTAATACAGCCTTTTTGGAAAGAAGTATGGAGAATTCTCAAGGATCTAAAAGTTGACCTGCATTTTGATCCTGCAACTCCATTACTAAGTATCTACCCAAATGAACAAAAATCATTTTAGGAAAAAGACATTTGCGCCAGAATATTTATTGCACCCCCAGTTCATAATTGCCAAATCATAGAAGCAGCCCAAATGCCCGTAAACCCATGATTGGATTAACAAATTGTGGTATATGTATACCATGGAATACTATGCAGCCATAAAAGAGTGAGACTTTATATCTTTTATGTTTATCTGGATGGAGCTGGAACATATTCTTCTTAGTAAAGTATCACAAGAATGGGAAGAAAAAGTATCCAATGTACTCAATACTATTATGAAACCAATATATAAACACTTAAACACATTCATATGAATGATAAAACACAAATATAGTGTAGAATGAAAGAGGGGTAAAGATGGAGAGGGAAGTGGGGAGGGCGAGTGGAGGGAGGGTATTTGGTGGTATCTCACCTAATGTGTAGAATGCAAGGGTACATTTCAAAACAACTAAGAGTATATTATTGAGGGCAAGACACAATTGTAAGAGGGTCTTTCATTAACAAATGCAATCAGTATAACCTGGTTTCTTGTACCCTCAATAAATCCCCAACAATTAAAAAAAAAAGATTATATTATAAATGTCTTGCCATGAAAAATATGTGATGTGATGGTTATGTTAATTACTTTCATTTAAGCATTCCACATTGTATATCAAATCATCACATTATATCCCATAAATGTATACAGTTACGATTTAATAAAAACTAAATTAAAAAATAAAGTTTTGAATACTGGAAATTTTGAACATTGGATTATTTAAAAGGCCATAATTCTTCAAGAGTCTCATTAGACACAATAGCTTTTATTGAGCACCTTCTATGTAGGTACTGTTTTAAGCCTTCTACATACATTATTTAACCCTCATAAAAACTTTACGAGATAGGTTACTATTGTTAGCCTCATTTTACAGATGAGAAAGCTAAGGCTGGGAGAAGTAAATTAAATGGTCCCATGTCACACAGGACCATTAAGGACAACAAAAGACAGAGAAACATATTAAAGGAACCAGAATGATGCAACTTGCTCAACATAACACAGCTAGAAAGTCTTCTCTCCTCAGCTAGGAGGTAGAACCAGATTTCAAAACAAAGATTTTCCCACCCTTACCTATTAATCACTATACTAAACTTCCTTTTCAAAATGTGTCTTGGAAGGGCAGCGCCTGTGGCTCAGTGAGTAGGGTGCCAGCCCCATATACGGAGGGTAGCAGGTTCGAACCCAGCCCCGGCTGAACTGCAAAAGAAAAAATAGTCTGGGCGCCTGTGGCTCAAGCCCCTCAGGCACCAGCCACATACACCTGAGCTGGCGGGTTTGAATCCAGCCCAGGCCCGCCAAACAATGATGGTTGCAACCAAAAAATAGCTGGGCATTGTGGCGGGCACCCGTAGTCCAGCTACTTGGGAGGTGGAGGCAGGAGAATCACTTGAGCCCAGGATTTGGAGGTTGCTGTGAGTTGTGATGTGACAGCACTCTACCCAGAGTGACAGCTTGAGGCTCTGTCTCAAAAAAAAACAAACAAAAAAAAAAAAAAAAAAAAAAACAACTGGGCATTGTGGTGAGTGCCTATAGTCCCAGCTACTCGGGAGGCTGAGGCAAGAGAATCGCCTAAGCCCAGGAGTTGGAGGTTGCTGTGAGCTATGACACCACAGCACTCTACCAAGGGCAATAAAGTGGAACTGTGTTTCTTAAAAAAAAAAAAAAAAAAAAAAAAAGTGCCTTGGAAAATTAGCAGATCATCATATTGCAATCTTAATGATTTACCAATCTAGGCATTGAGCATAAAAGAGAGCTATCATCACAAGGAAAGACAACCAAATATTACGCGGCTCCTGAGGGAAACATACATCACCACTATGAAGTAGTTTTGCCTAAAAAAAAAAAAAAAGAAAAGAAAACTGAAAGTGAATCCAATATAGCCTTTAAAATTTAAAGTTAGGGTTGCCAGATGAAATTTAACTGGATGCCCAGTTAAAATTGAATTTCAGATAAACAGCAACTATTTTTAGAGTAAGCATGCCCTATACAATATTTAATATGTTCCATAGGTTGCATTTGGGACATACTTATACTAAAATAGCATTCACTGTTTCTCTGAAATACAATTTAACTGAGAGCCCTGAATTTTTATTTGCAAAATCTAGCAACGCTACTTTAGATTCAATCACCTGTTTATAAGGACTACAAAAGTCATAGAAACATATTAAAGGAACCGGGATGATGCAAACGGCATGAGACTGTGGGTAAATGTACAAGACAACCAACCAGTTTTTTCAGTAAAGAAAAGTTGAGGGGAGACAGAGGGAAAGGAGTCCTATAAACTACAAAGAGAAGAGACCCCAAAACCCATTACAATGTGAAGACGGTTTGGATTCTAATTCAGGCTAGAAAAAAAAAAATCATGATATTGGTAATTTGAATATTGACTGGATGTTTAATTAAGTAACTTTTTAGTTGTACTAGTGGCATTGTAGGCTTTTCTTAATAAGTGCTTATCTATTATAGATACATATAGAAATGCTTATGGATGAAATTGTATGATGCTTCTAAATAATCTGGAAGGGAGGAAAGTAGAAGGGGTATCAATGTAACAAAATTGGCTTTGAGTTGACTACATTAAAGCTTCATCAAAAGTACATGTGATTTCACTATAGTTTCCGTTCTACTTTTGTATAATGTTTGAAATTTCCCATAATAAAAAAGTTTTAAGTAATGCTTAGCACAGTGCCTGACATACTAATAATATAAACAGTACATGCTTGTTAGAGGGCAGATGGGTTTGTTAATTTATAAGAGAAAGCTCTTAGATGGCCATCAAATAGAAAAAAAAAGTTTTTTCAGACAGAGTCTCACTCTATCACCCAGGCTAGAGTGCAATAAGGCCACTACTAGGCTCAAGCAATCATCCCTGCCTCAGCCTCCTAAGCAGCTAGGCCTATAGGCATGCACCACCATACCCAGCTGATCTTTAAAATTTTCTTTGTAGAGGCAGGGTAGCTAGTCTCAAGACTCCTGGCCTCAACTAATCTTCCAGCGCTGGCCTCCCAAAATGCTGGGATTACAGGTTTGATTCACTGCATCTGGCTGAAAACTATTTTTGAAATGAGACTGCAAGCATGAATATGCCTGCACACATAAATGAGACTTGTTTAGAAATCATACTACACTTAAATGGAAACAAAAATAAATTTGTTCAGGCAAGGGAGTTGGTTGAGAATAGTTGAGGAACTCTGGGCAGAAGAGGTACACATAGACACTTTATTTAGGTAATCACAGAACACATTTTTAACCCTCCAAAGAGATGTTATGGAAACAACAATCCACCTTAGATTTTCTTTGAGATTTATTATTCCTGTGAAGTGTTGTGGAAAGCTTAATTTCCCAAAGGTCTTTGGACAGATTTGAGTGTTCTTGTGCAAACAAATCATCAATTAACTGGAAATTAATGATCTCTCATACTGAATAATGCATGTGCTTGTCAGAAGTGTCTTACAAAAAATACGGTGTCATCAGTTTTGAATGTAATCTTGCCTTACCTGCTGGGTTTATGAAGGCAACCAAATTCAAAAGCAACCCTCCCACAAAAGGTACAATTTGGTGTGTTTAGGGAAGTGTTTAGTGAAGATTAGTGAAACTTTCTATTTCTTTCATAGTTAATATTTAATTATAAGGATTTACCATAATGAATTCAACCATTCTCTTATTAATGAATATTTCCCACTTTTGCTATTATAAATAATAATGCTTTTGTCCTTATACATTTAGCCTTACATGGTGGTGCTTTATTTATTTATTTTGAGACAGAGTCTCACTTTATTGCCCTCGGTAGAGTGCCGTGATGTCACAACTCACAGCAACCTCCAACTCCTGGGCTTAGGCAAGTCTCTTCCTCAGCCTCCCGAGTAGCTGCGACTACAAGCACCCACCACAATGCCAGGCTATTTTTTTGTTGCAGTTTGGCCAGGGTTGGGCTCGAACCCACCACCCTTGGTATATGGGGCCATTGCCCTACCTACTGAGCCACAGGCGCCACCCCCATAGTGGTGCTTTAATCTCTGCAGGAAGAATTACTAACAGTGGGTTTGCTAGGCCAAAGAGTATAAACTCTTAATTTTCATAGATACTAATTGCATTTTATTATTATTATTTTTTTTTTTTTTTTTTTGAGACAGAGTCTCACTTTGTCACCCTTGGTAGAGTGCTATGGCATCATAGCTCACAGTAACTTCAAACTCTTGGGCTCAAGAGATTCTCTTGCTTCAGCCTCCCAAGTAGATGGGGCCACAGGCACCCGTCACAACACCCGGATATTTTTTTAGAGAAGGGGTCTTGCTCTTGCTCAGGCTGGTTTTGAACCTGTGAGCTCAGGAAATCCACCAGCCTTGGCCTCTCAGAGTGCTAGAATTATGGGTATGGGCCACCATGGCCAGACAGCATGTATTTTTAAAATTAGGGCTACAATATAGAATGTTGTTTAAAAAGTGCAATTGCCTAAATATAATTGAATCATCTCATTAACTTACTTCAGATGCTAAGTATATTTAAGCTCTCCTCCTACTATCTTTCATTAAAAGTAATCTTGGTGTTGAAAATCTTGTGAGGTCAGTTGTAATCCTTGCACTCTGGGAGGCTGAGGCAGGTGGATTGCTTGACCTCAGGAGTTCAAGACCAGCCTGAGCCAAGAGCGAAACCCTGTCTCTAAAAATAGCCTGGCTTTGTGGTGGGTGCCTATAGTCCCAGCAACCCCAGAAACTGAAGCAAGAGTATAGCTTGAGCTCAAGAGTTTGAGGTTGCTGTGAGCTATAACACCATGACACTCCACTGAGAGTGACAAAGTGAGACTCTGTTTAAAAAAAAAAAAGAAAATCTTGTAGTTTATTCTGTTTCAGAATACAGCATCCTGTATCATTAATACTTACAATATGGTATACAGTACCTTCCTATCCTAAAAGAATCATTTTATTTTTCCCCAGTTGTATTGAGGTATGTTTGACAAATAAAAATTGTATATATTTAAGATGTATATAATGTGATGATGTACATATATACATTGTGAAATGATTACCACAATCGCTAATTAACATCTATCACCTCACATAGTTACTCTTTTTTAAATGTTTTTAGTTTTTCACCTAGACACATATTTCAGAAAGTCATTACCCTTTTTTAAGAAGAAACATTCTACCTTGTCTCCTTGTCACTGTCTGAATTCAGAATGTCATTTCTATTCATCTTTCCTTGGTCCCTCTTTGCAAGGAGAGACTGGTTCTCTGTGCTCTTTAAAAGGCATTTTTGGCCAGGAGTGGTGGTTCACACCTATAATTTTCCCATTCTTGGAGGCCAATGCTGGAGGATCACCTTGAGGACAGGAGTTCAAGACCAGCCTCAGCAATACAAGAGACCCTGTCTCTACAAAAAACAGAATAATTAGCTGGGTATAGTGGTACATATTTACAGTCCCAGCTGCTCAAGAGGTTGAGGCAGGAGGACTGCTTGAACCCAAAAGTTTAAGGATGCAGTGAGCTAGGATCAGGCCACTCTACTCCAGTATGGGCAACAGAGCAAGTCCTTGTCTCAAAAAAAAAAAAAAAGATATTTTTATTGGTATCTTTCTTTTTGTCCCTCTCATTTTAAAGATCTCTTCATTTGCTGTTCTTTAAACTTAAAAGTAATAAATGCTAATCGCTGGACATTGTGGTGGGTGCCTGTAGTCCCAGCTACTTAGGAGGCTGAGGCAAGAGAATCACTTAAGCCCAAGAGTTTGAGGTTGCTATGAGCTATGACACAACAGCACTCTACGCAGGGCAACATAGTGAGACTCTGTCTCAAAACAAACAAAAAAGTAATAAATGCTTATTTATATCTAGTGAAACAACACACTACAAGAATGTATAAAGACAAAGCTAATCACTCCCATCTCAATCTTGTGATGTAACTCAGTATTAACAGCTTGCTGAGTAGTCTTACACAATGCTCCTTCCTCCAACAGATCAAATCGATATGCACGTTTGTTTCCACCAAAACATAATCATATTATATACATTACTCTGCAATTTGTTTCACTCAACTATATATATACATATATTTATACATTTGACAATAAAACAATATACATATATTACTTAACAAAATACAATGGACATATTCTGCAGTCTTATGTTCCTTTCTAGGTCTAAAATTTGTTCATATATTCCTTAAGAGAATATACCACCATTGTAATTATTTGTAATTAATTAATGCCTTTCTTCCCTGCTAAACTGAGATCTCCATGAAGACAGTGGATTTATTTTGTTCACCATCGTATCTCTAGAATTTGGAGTAGTGCTGCCAGGAGAGTAATTGCCTAAAATCTATTTGTTTCTTGTTTGGGTGCTCCCTGAAACCTTTGGTCTACTTAAATTGGATCACTGCCAACACTCAGATATATGTATATAGGAACTCAGGCCTGAGTTAAGTCACCATTCAATGCTATGTGAATGGAACCTAGTGACAACACATTTTAAACATTTGTAAAAATTTGTAATATGAACAAAAACCCTTCTACCACAAAATTGAATTTTAAAAGACAGATCACATATTTAGGGGAAAGAGAACTCTGCACTCATAATTAACAAACCTGGATTCTAGTTCTGTCATCAATTAGCTGTCTGGCCTTTTTAAAGTTCCTTTTCCATTCTGGGCCTAGTTCCTCACCTGTAGCTCTAACATTCATTAATCCCACAAGTTAAAGCACTTTCTATTGAGTGCTGGCACTAAGTACCAGAAATACAGGGGTTTGTAACAACAGCCAACATTTAGTAAATGCTTGCCCTACGTTTGATCTTTTACTAAGTAAGTTATATGCACCCTCTCATTCAATTTTCTAGGAAATTGGCACTATTGTGATATTTTCTATAATTTACAAAGAAGGGAAATAGGCACAGCAAGGTAATGTAACTTTCCCAAGGTACAAAAGGATGTGATTGGATTTCAGGTAGTGGGGCTTCAGATCCCATTCCAGTAACATACAGGTCCTAAATGTCATAATTCTGTGACTATTACAATGGCTTACAGTTCGGTCCCAGCCCAGGAGTACTGGATGGAGCACAGTCTAGTCAACATAAGGGTGCAAAGTTGCCGCGGAATATCAGAGAAACCATCGAGAGAACTGACACAAGCGCTGCGAGAAACAAGGTTATTTCTCGCTTTAAGTTTCCACGCCGAAGGAAGGTGGGAGGTTACAGAGTCACACGCACGTATGTCTCTCTGGGTGTTCCACTGAATACAGAACAGGCGAGTCACGCCACGCGGACACATTTCCCTGAACTCGGCGAGAGGCGAGGGTAAAGGGCACGAGACGTGTGCACAGGTTCTTCCGGGGCTGGCGCGGTTGGGCAAACGGACGACTCCGCCCAGCCGAAGGCTTGTTTGCCCCGCCCCACTACCCCGCCTTCGGTGGTTTCTTGGCCCTCCCCACCCTATAGCGAGACCAACGAGAGGACACCGCCTGCGTCTAGAGCAGCCCGACCGGAGCCTAACCGAGTGGTGCGCAAACGTGAAAGGAAAGCTGGAAGCGGATGCGCTTTTTCTGCCTCCGAGCAGTTCTAGACGCGGGTGAGTGCTGTGGCCTTGGCCCCCACCCGGAACGGTCAGACCCCCCTCAACCCACTCACCTCTCTTGGAGAAGGCGTGAGCCCTGGCCCACTCATAATCATGGTCCGCCTGGGATGCCCAGACAGGTGCAGGGGGAGGATTGTGAGCGCGAGAGACAAAGAGCTGCCCTCCTGGGAGCCCTCCCTTGGCCCCTCAGTGGGGTCTTGAGGTCACCATGTCCTTAGTCTCATCTATCTTCTTGATTTTGTCCTCCTTCCTTTTCCGTACTCCGCCTCAACTACGAAAGGTTGGTCTCAAAAACCAATTGGGTAGTTTCGGCCTGATTTGTGCCTGTGTACAGTTTCCCTTTCTTTTGCACAAAATATCTTATCATGTGCATCTCTAGCGTTACTTTGTTTTGTTTTGTTTTGTTTTTGCCTCCCTAATGGGGAAAAAAAGAATCCTTGGAATAATTTGTTCATGTGATATTATCTAAAATTTTTAGACTTATTGAATTTTAATCAATAATTTTTGCAGCCAGAGTAGTATCCCCATCAGGAAGAATTCCAATACATGTGTACGCCGTAACCGAGCAAAGAGACATGTGTATGCTGTAACCGAGCAAAGAGACATGTGTGAATTATATATTGGCCAGAAAGAATAAAAATCGTGTGATACAAAATGCCAAAATCCTGTAGAGTACATCTGACAATTCTTAATGTTAATCAGAGCTTGTTTTCTGTCAACTTCTCTTTTCCTTCTTGGAACTGTGTTTGTTAACCAAGTTCTGTGAGTAACACAGGCAAACCACCCTGCTTCTTTCCCCACCCCCCACTCAGGAGTTATATCTGCCAAGCTATTCCACACGTTGTCCTTCTAGTAGAAATCAATATCTACTTCCTTTAGAAGAAAACCATGGAAATGGTTTCCTTGTAGCAATATGGTGATATTGGGTGCAAAACAACAACTGTGGTCAACAGATCCCACATCTTTTTTTCATTTGTAAGAAAACAAGGTTATTCAGTAATTCATTAAATTATGAATAATATAGTAGAAGCACTGTGAAGATTATTATTCTGTAATGGAAGAGCATTAAACTGATGTTTCTAGTCCGCTTCTACTACTGACTAGCCATGTGACTGGGTCAGTTACTTAATGTCTATGTCAGTTACTTACATTTCCCTATCTGTAAAATGAAATAGATGACATTAAGCAGCATCTGTGGCCTCTTTCAACTTTAACTAAAATCCAGGTAGCTCAGTAGAATATTTGTGAAGATGGAGAGGAGATTGGGAAAATTTCAGCCTTTGTTAGCATAATTGGTTAGAATATTCAACAGTTGTACTTAATGTTGGTATTTCTTTTAATATCTGATTGAAATAAAAGTACAGAATTTCCCTTATTTCCCCAAAGAAGAGAATGCCTTTTGAGGAAATAAAAATATTCAGCCACATACACTAAAGGTGACGGGTTTAAGCCCAGCCCAGGCCTGCTAAACGACAATGACAACTGCAACCAAAAAATAGCTGGGCATTGTGGCTGGCGCTTGTAGTCCCAGCTACTTGGGAGGCTGAGGCAAGAAATCACTTAAGCCCAAGAGTTTGAGGTTTTTGTGAGCAGTGATGCCATGGCACTCTACCCAGGGCGACATAGTTGAGACTCTGTCTCAAAAAAAAGTTCATTAATAGTTGCCAGATAGGCCTATGTTGATTCATTTTTCATTCAAATAAATTCACTTATGTTTACTATGGGTTTTTAATACATCAGTAGTTGGGATACTGTATTGTCAGAGATCATTTGCCTTTAAGAACAAAAGTGGATGGTGCCTATAGCTCAAGCAGCTAAGGCACCAGCCACATACACTGGAGCTGGTGGATTGGAATCCAGCCCAGGCCCACCAAACAACAATGACAACTATAATCAAAAATAGCTGGGTGTTGTGGCGGGTGCCTGTAGTCCCAGCTACTTGGGAGGCTGAGGCAAGAGGATCACTTAAGCCCAAGAGTTTGAGGTTGTTGTGAGCAGTGATGCCATGGCACTCTACCCAGGGCAACAGCTTGAGACTGTGTCTCAAAAAATAATAATAACAAAAGGGAAATATTTATATATAGGGTATCAGTCTCAAGAAACTTGATTTAGATATTCTCAAAACACCCAAGGATAGCAGCCATCAGTAAAATAAACCACTGTTGAAAACAAAAATGTCAGCCCTGATACCATTGGTAATTTGCCAATTATAGATGGTTTTATCTGTTAAATTTAGTATTTTGGTGCAAAACTCCATTTATTATTTGCAGAGGTAATTAAATATGACTAATATGGTCATATAAAATAATATGAATTTTGTGATACAAAATTCTTTAACAAGGATGATGGACAGACAACATTGGCTTCTAGGGTTAATGCTTTGATTTAGTACTTTGTTAATTAAATCCCCATAGATGAAGTGCAAAAATAGCCTTTCCACAGCAAATTCTTCATAGAGCAGGGGTTGCAAAGTTCCAGTTTATACCAAACAGTAATCAGATACTATTAAAAGCTAAAGATTATCAGAGTCCTTGATACCATATACAGCTTACTTTATTTGTAGCATCAAGAGCAAAATATATATAAGAAATACTGAATCAACTAATCTTTTTCTATTACATATTTTAAGGGTCTTTTTTTTTCTTTACAGGAAAAATGCTTTCTGAAAGCAGCTCATTTTTGAAGGGTGTGATGCTTGGAAGCGTTTTCTATGCTTTAATCACTGTGCTAGGACATGTTAGGATTGGTCATGGAAATAGAATGCGCCACCATGAGCATCATCACCTACAAGCCCCTAACAAAGAAGATATCCTGAAAATTTCAGAGGATGAACGCATGGAGCTCAGTAAGAGCTTCCGAGTATACTGTATTATCCTTGTAAAACCCAAAGATGTGAGTCTTTGGGCCGCGGTAAAGGAGACTTGGACCAAACACTGTGACAAAGCAGAGTTCTTCAGTTCTGAAAATGTTAAAGTATTTGAGTCAATTAATATGGAAACAAATGACATGTGGTTAATGATGAGAAAAGCTTACAAGTATGCCTTTGATAAATATAGAGACCAATACAATTGGTTCTTTCTTGCGCGCCCTACTACATTTGCTATTATTGAAAACCTAAAATATTTTTTGTTAAAAAAGGATCCATCACAGCCTTTCTATCTAGGCCACACCATAAAATCTGGAGACCTTGAATATGTGGGTGTGGAAGGAGGAATTGTCTTAAGTATAGAATCAATGAAAAGGCTTAACAGCCTTCTCAATATCCCTGAAAAATGTCCTGAACAGGGAGGAATGATCTGGAAGATACCTGAAGATAAGCAGCTAGCAGTTTGCCTGAAATATGCTGGAGTGTTTGCAGAAAATGCAGAAGATGCTGATGGGAAAGATGTATTTAATGCCAAATCTGTTGGTCTGTTTATTAAAGAGGCAATGACTAATCACCCCAACCAGGTAGTAGAAGGATGTTGTTCAGATATGGCTGTTACTTTCAATGGACTGACTCCTAATCAGATGCATGTGATGATGTATGGGGTATACCGTCTTAGGGCATTCGGGCATGTTTTCAATGATGCATTGGTTTTCTTACCTCCAAATGGTTCTGACAATGACTGAGAAGTGGAACAAGAGTCTGTATATGATTCACCTATAGGACATGTGTTGTCATTATCTGTAGTAATACCTACACATCCAATATAGCTGTATATTTCTTTTTTCTAATTCTGTGGCATTAGTATAATCACATTAAAGTTTGTCTAGAATTTAGTACATTTTTAAAGGGGTGTGGTTTTTTTTCTTAAAACACATGAAAACTAAATGCATGGGAGAGAAATGTTTTAAGAATAATTTTGCAGATAAAGGATATATTTATAAATATTGTATTTATGTGGTAAATTCTAAATTATAAACATTAAAATCTGCACAGTTTTGCCCATAGGTTAAAAATTTATTATGTCTTTTTAGTTTTCTAAGTTATTGAATTTGTGATTGAAGTAAAACTTTCAGCTGTGTTTACTTCTAATGTTGATTTATGTTTTAACTTCCCCAAGAATCAATGGATTTGCCTTCTTAAAGTACATAATCAAACAATTAAGGGAATGTTAAGATGAACATTGATATCTGTCCCTGAGAGAAAAAGTGAAAATGACTTGCAAAGGTTGAATAATTTTCCCAGGAGCTAATTTTGTGGCATTCCTTAGCTTACACAATTTCAATATAACTCTGTACTTCAGTATGCAGATAATAATATTAGAATGGTGACTATGAAGAATTTAATCATTTAACTATTTTTTCCCAGTTAATCAAGCTCCCAGCTACAACTTGGATAAAAATATATCAGTGATGGTGGCACCTGTGGCTCAAAGGATTAGGGCGCCGGCCCCCTATACTGGAGGTGGTATGTTCAAACCCAGCCCCGGTCAAAAACTGCAAAAAAAAAAAGTATCAGTGGAGATTTATTTTTCATTACTCCTCCTGGACTAATGAAATCTGTAGAAATCTCCTTTGAAGGCTGGGCGCAGTGGCTAACACCTGTAATCCTAGCACTCTGCTAGGCGGAGGTGGGTGGCTTGCCTGAGCTCAGGAGTTCCAAGACCAGCCTGAGCTAGAAGGAGACTTGTCTTCAAAAATAGCTGGGTGTTGTGGCAGGTGCCTGTAGTCCCAGCTACTCATGAGACTGAGGTGAGAAAGAGGATTGCTTGAGCCCAAGTGTTTGACCCAAGTGTTGCTGTGAGCTATGACACCATAGCACTCTTACCAAGGGTGACAAAATGATACTCTGCCTCAAAAAAAAAAGAAAAGAAAAAGAAAGAAATCTTTGAAGAACTTGTTTTGGCCATCTGACAGTTTCACTGAACTGAGTTGAGTCTGCCTTGGTTTCTGTTTCCTTGTTCAAATTTAGAGACATTTTTCCATGTTCATAATTATACCATATCTGTATTTGGTATGGAGGCTCTAATCTCACTTATCTACTTTGGATTACCGTTCATTTGCCTAACTTCAGTGACTATCCAGAAATTTAACACAGTGGTGGATGAAGCTCCTGTACTTAGAAATGTGTGGGATAATTGGGACTTATTTGTCCCATAATCTAGCCAGCACATGCTGTATTAAGTCAGACCTATAAGCCCCTGTGGAATATGAGACCATGATGTTTAAGAGATCAATATTTCCTGTAACTGGCCTCATATTGTTAATGGTCTCCTACAGCTTTAGCAAACCAAAAAGATAATTTCCTCAAGAGGGCCTTAGGTTTGAAATTACTAATCCTCACAGTAGTGTACCTCACTAAGGTTTTTGGTTAAGATGAAGTAGGGTGTTTTTGGGTTTTTTTTGTTTTTTTTTGTTTTTTTTTTGAGACAGTCTCACTTTGTTGCCCTCAATAGAGTGCAATGATATCATAGCTCACAGTAACTTCAAACTCATGGGCTCAAGTGATCCTCTTGCCTCAGCCTCCCAAGTAGCTGGGACAGCAGGCTGCCGCCACAACACCCAGCTATTTTTTTAGAGACAGGGTCTCGCTCTGGCTCAGGCTGGTCTCGAACCTGTGAGCTCAGGCAATCCACCCACCTTGACCTCCCAGAGTGCTGGGATTACAGGCATGAGCCACCACACCCAGCCAAAGTGTTATTAATTTTGAAGAATAATAAAACCCCTTTATTAAGCACCCTAATATGTGATGTCAGATGCAATTACTATAGATCAATTCGTGTTCCAGGTGAGTACAGTGATGAACAGTATCTGAGTATGACAGTTTATAATAAGTGCCACCTTGCCCCCAATACCAGTGTTAAAATTTTATTGCTTTTATCTTGTTACTGTATCAAAATATCACAATAAATTTCCAAGAATGCACTCCATTGTTTTTCTAATAAGTGCTAAGGTAACATTGCTTTTTAAAAGAAAATTGGTGCTCTTGATCATATTTTTATACATGAGCATTTTTAAAATAAAATGTCTTAAATGTGCTATCTCTTTAAATTCATTTGTACCCAGTATTATATATAAAATCTGAATTGGTAACATGGAAAATAGTACTACTGAAGTAATGGTTACAAATTTGATGTTAGCTTTACATTAAAAGAAAAATATATTCAATACCCCAAAACTATAACCCTAACCCCTCTCTGTTATTTGGAAGAGAGTTGGAAAGAATGGAGGTCTAATGGCAATTGATCATGATTGTGAATATATTTTACATATAGCTAGTGGCTGACATATTGGATAGCACAGGTCTAAGTAATTCCAGAAGTGTAAAACCCCACATGTAAATGAGATGTGAATGAGAGAAGCTTCTTCTAAAGTTGCATTTATTTTTCTGGTTATCTTAAATGCAGTAGAAACTGCAATTTCCTTTTTAACAGGCTCCAGGCCATCTCCTTGCATGAGTTCAATCACTGGAGCTTCCTTCGCTAAATTAAAACACTGAATCTTAGCTTGGCACCCATAGCTCAGTGAGTAGGGTGCTAGCCACATACACTGAGGGTGGAGGGTTCAAACCCGACCCGGGCCAGCTATACCTGCAACAACAAAAAAAATAGCCAGGTGTTGTGGTGGACGCCTGTAGTCACAGCTACTTGGGAGGCTGAGGCAAGAGAAATTGCTTAAGCCAGTGCTTCTTAACCTGTGGGTTGTGACCCCTTTGTAACAATGAAAATAAATCTCTGCATTAGGAAGGTTGAGAAGCGCTGGCTTAAGCCCAAGGCTTTGAGGTTGCTGTGAGCTGAGACGCCACCACACTCTACTGAAGGTGACTTATTGAGACTCTTGTCCCCCCCAAAAAAAAAGAAAAAAAATTGAATCTTAAGCAAAATATAGATTTAGGCCACTTGGCATTTTTTGCATATAGTTAAGATTGCTTATGTATTAAATTTGATTTATAATACCCAGATTTTCTTATAATGCATTTAAACAAACTATTGGGTTTCCATAAAGCAAGGAACACTTGTATTAGAAAAGTTGCTGAGGGCAGCATCTATGGCTCAAAGGAGTAGAGCACTGGCCCCGTATGCCAGAGGTGGTGGGTTAAAACCCAGCCCCAGCCAAAAAAAAAAAAAAAAAAAAAAAGTTGCTGAATGCAGAGTCTAGATGTACAACTAATTCCATTTGTTAAGAACATTGTGTTCCTTTTGATATAGGCTGACTTAGGTGGATTCAGTGCATGCTTGTGTGGTTACTTGAAAAGCATGTGTTTAGAGAATTAGCTTTCATTTGGCATTCAAAGAAAATTCAGAAATGTTTACCAACTCCTCTCCTTAAAAAAGATTCCCCCCAAATATAATTTACCATACTCAATTCTAATATCATCAAAGATAAGACTACTACAGAGCACTTAAAGTATGAAGAAAATGACTTGTTTGGAAAATATGAAATGATTAAATGACAGTGTATACCTAGGGTCTCTGCCACAACAAATAAAAATCTACTTTTATTAGTGTGGAGTCTATATGCTGTAATTTTCCTCATATACAGAGTGCTCTAAAGATTGCCCATAAAGTCACCATACAGAGGGAAAATGGGAAATGTAGCTTTACAAAATATAAAATTTTACAAAGAGGTGGCCAATATATAGAAAGTATTTTCTAAGTATTTTGTAAATAAAGGTACATTTAGCTACAATTTCCCATTTTCTCTATGTATGGTGACTTTATGGGTAACCTTTGGGACACCCTATAAACTGAGTATCTATGAGTTAACACTAGGCCTGGTGATTTGTAGAAAGCAAAAGGAGCCCAAACTCGTGATTCATTACAGGGAGTCAATCATTTTACATAAGTTTTACATGAGCAATAAGACAAGCCATAATTTATTATTAGACTATAGCAGTCCTCTTGTCTTAAAATTCCTAGATTTAATAAATGTTATTTCTTTTAACCCACATAATTTGCATTTCTGGCATATTTTCCCACTGATTCCAAGCAAGAATAGCCACATTGGTTATGCCATTGTATTGGCAATTTCGCAAAAGCCCTGGCAAAAAAAGCATGACTCAGATTTTACTGCTCCCTTCAGCAGCACATATGCTAAAAGTGGGGTGCAGAGATTAGCATGGTCCCTGTACAAGGATAACATGCAAAATAGTGAAGTCTTAAAAAAGACTCAAATACAACCCAGACTTTTCCTAACACAAGCAATGTATCTTAATCATACATACCCTCGTATTAATCTGAAAGAAAAAAAGACATTCAAATCTTAAGAGATAGGAAGAGTAACAACCCTTTATGTATTAGACTTCCATGAGGAAAAAAAGTGCTTTGATCAAGTGACTGACACAGACATTTACCTATGTACCCAAAGTGCAGAACAAATGGGAATGTTATAATAGTCAAAATACTACCACAGTACCATCTGAGGGAAAGAGTGAAAAACTATACCTGCCTTGATGGAAGACTGAATATTGGCACTGAGAATCTTCTTTTCCATATTTACTACTGTAACGCACAGCCTCTAAAAGCAAGCTTCAGGGAATACTGCCTATTCTCCATCCCAGTGCCATTCAAAAGAAATATAATGTGAGCCTCATGCATAATTTTAAAATTTCCAGTAGCCATGTTAAAAAAGTAAAGACAACAGGTGAAATTACTTTTGGTAATATTTTTATTTAACTCAAGATATATCCAAAACATTGTCATTTCAACATGTAATCAACAGAAAAAATACTTTACATTGTTTTTTATTAAGTCTTTGAAATCTAGGGTGTATTTTACAGTTACACATTTCAAATCAGACTAGTCACATTTCAAGTGCTCAGTAGCCACATATGAATGGCTAGTGGCTACCATATTTTGACAGTACAAGTCCTAAGCAATTCTCGAAGTATGGGACTCCCAGCGTTAAATGTAAATGAGAGAAAACTTAAAGTTTCTTCTAAAAGTTGTATTTATTTTTCTAATTTTCTTGAATTGTCTTGCAATGGTAACTGCAACCTTTCAGTAAGCCCCAGGCCATCTCCATGCATGAATTCAATCACTGGATCTTCCTGCTCAAAATTAAATAATTGGGTCTGGACCAAAATATAGATTAGGCCCCTCAATTTTTCCTCTTAAGTTATAACTGAAACAAAACTGGTCCTATCATTGGATTTAATATTCACTAATCTTTTCCCCATCTCATAGCAACCCGCTAATCCTGATTTAGCCTATTATACTCTACATCCTTAGTGCCATGCTCCTTAATTACCTTCCTTCTTATGTCCTTTCTTAGAGATCTAGCTAAGGCTTTTAAATAACACAACTTTTAAATGATCACAAATCACCTGTCTTGAAGGTAACTAATAACAGGAAAAGTTCAGATCCGACTGACTTCAATTCAAAACATTCTCCTACTATATACTCTGCTGCTGAAGATAGAAACAAAAACATTCCCTCAGAAACACAAATAAGACACTATGAAAGCATCCTACTCTTATCTCATTCAAATTCTATCCACATTTTTCCCATAGAGGCTTGTCAACTTATACCTCACTCCAATAACCCATAAATGTGGTAATTCAAATGTAGGCTGAGATTAGCAGTTTATGAAATACAAGAGGTGAGTCTTCTGCAAAACATAGACTTAGCAGTGAGCCAGACTTAGATCAAATTCCAATTATGCCATTTTTAGCTATGTATCTTCAGGAAAGTTATACCACCTCTCTGAGCCTTTGTTTCCTCATTTATAAAATGAGAATTAAAATCTGCCTCATGAAATCATTGGAAAAAAAATAAAGATTAGGCAAGATACTTACGTAAGTTTAACTAGGACTCTAAACAGTTAAATATTTATCAATACTTTATATTCGATATATTGATGGTAAAATATTAAAATATTGATGTGAATAATAGTTGGCATTGAACATTCAAAATCATAAGGGAATTCCTTAATAGTTTTTAAGATGACATCTGTACATTTAATCTGTGCCATGCAATAAAACAGTTTTTCCTAAAATAGTTTTATAAAATTTTTAAGGAGAAATTCGTAAGTTGCTTTTAAGAACATTAGCTTAGAACATGCTCCCCTTTTACAGAAAAGACATTTGGGGGGTTAGAATTGCCCAAATTGGTATGACTTCTATGTCCCCACACTTTAATCAAGAGGTTTCTCTTTCTATTAGCAAAAGCTGTTGTATAAATGACCCTCCAGCATCCCTGAAAATGTATCTGGGCACTCGGTACTTGAGAGAGAATTGTTTTTAACACCCAGGGCCATGTGCCTTCTCTCAGATCTCTGTGTTTGGAAACAAAAAAGAATTATTTTGTGGATTCCCTTTTAGACATTTTATAAAATACAAAATTTTAACCTTGTGAAACACAATATATAAGTGCAGTGTAAGCATCCAAGTTTTTAATAACATTTTAGCCCCTTCTATTTTAAAAACACAATAAAGCCATGCCAATGAAAAATATTTTCCAGTCAGATCCTTCTGAAAGATGTTTAGGAGACAGATATTAATTTGAAGTGTTAGAGAATGCTATTGTTCCACTAAATCAAGCTGTTCTACTCTATATTCAAATATATTTCAAGTTGAACTTTCCCAAATTTAAAATGCTTATACAAGAAAACTTTAAAAAGAACTTAATCATGCAAAAACATACTTTTCCTAATCCTGGATAAGTCAACTGTCTTAAAAAGCTGTCCATAGCCTACAGGGTGAAAAGGACTCTCCTCCCAACCTCCTCACCCTGTCAAATCTAGTCCAGATGTGAAGAGTGAATTTTGGCTTCAAAAAATGAATTTTGAATGCAGCAGCATTAAAACTGATTTTAAAAAAGTATCCAGATTAGAGCATACAAAATCTTTCAGATCATTAGAAACTGAAAAGTTGTTAAAACAGTATGCAGAGGGCGGTGCCTGTGACTCAGTGGGTAGGGCACCGGCCCCATATACTGAGGGTGGTGGGTTGAAACCCAGTCCTGGGCCAAACTGCAACAAAAAATAGCCGGGCATTGTGGCAGGCGCCTGTAATCCCAGCTACTCAGGAGGCTGAGGCAGGAGGATCACCTGAGCCCAAGAGCTGGAGGTTGCTATGAGCTGTGATGCCACAGCACTCTACCAAGGTCAACAAAGTAAGGCTCTGTCTCTAAAAAAAAAAAAAAAAAAAAAAAAAAAAAAAAAAAAAACAAATGCCCAAAAA
>CAUYPK010088769.1:0-18329 GCA_963574355.1 Loris lydekkerianus
TGGGGTTAGGTGATATCTCAAAGTAGTTTTGATTTGCATTTCTCTGATGATGAGTTTTTTTTCATGTGTTTGTAGATCGTGCATTTGTCTTCTTTAGAGAAGTTTCTCTTCAAGTCCTTTGCCCACCCTGAGATGGGATCTCTTGTTCTTTTCTTGCTAATACATTTGAGTTCTCTGTAGATTCTGGTTATTAAACATTTATCAGAGGTATAACCTGCAAATATACCATGGAATATTATGCATCCTTAAAGAAATATGGAGACTTTACCTCTTTCATGCTTACATAGATGGAGCTGGAACATATTCTTATCAAAGTATCTCAGGAATGGAAGAAAAGTATCCAATGTACTCAGCCCTACTATGAAGCTAATTTATAGCTTTCACATGAAGGCTATAACCCAACTATAGTGCAAGAATATGGGGAAAGGGCTAAGGTAGGAGAAGGGAGGGGGAGGTTAGGAGGGAGGGAGGGTAATGGATGGGGCCAAACCTACGGTGCATCTTAGAATGGGTACAGGTGAAACCTACTAAAGCAGAATACAAATGTCTACATACAGTAAGTAAGAAAATGCCATGAAGGCTACGTTGAACAGTTTGATGAGAATATTTCAGATTGTATATGAAACCAGCACATTGTACCCCTTGATTGCACTAATGTACACAGCTATGATTTAACAATAAAAAATAAATTTAAAAAAAATGAAAAATGTTAACATAGAAATGCCTTCCATATTCTCATGCACTAGCTACTTTGATAGGCTCAGATGGCATGGGTGGAGAGAAAATGCAAGGGTGTTTACTGGGAACATTATTAGTGGGGAGTGTGTTAGAGTGAGCGGAAATTCAGTTCATCCTCTGTACACCTCCAGACTGATTTTCCTAAAATAATACTGTCAACATGCCTGCTTCTGCTCAAAATATCCCCATTTGTCTTCACCGTCTACCAAAGAATAATTTCACCAGCCAGGCATTAACATTTCTCCATATTTGGGCTCCAAGTATTTATTTTCAAATTGTGTCCAACCCAACGCAAACTAACCTAACTTTGTCTACACTAGTCCCATGTGTTACGTGTTGAGGATACAGAGATGACAAGCTCTCTATCTTCAAAACGCTTGCAGATGAGCAGGGAGGGAGGGACAAAGAAACAGATTATAATTCACAATGTAAAGCTCATGTTAGGAACAGCCTGGCTAGAAGAGAGGGAGCAGAGAATCATACCAGAAAAGAGGATGGCTAAAATGCATCTTGCTGAATGGACAGTTGTCAATCAACAAAGCTAGGTTATAGGGGAGGAAGGGATATTTTAAAAAGAGGGAAGATCAGGTGAGGCTCGGTTCAGGTCAAGTTGAGGGATGTGGGAGAAGTGGTCAAAGATGAAGTGGCTGGTAGGGTCCAGAGAGTCTATTGCAAAAAGGGGGTTGCGTTTGAATCTTAGAATAGTGGGAGTAGTTGAAGATTTGTAAACAGAGGATGGATCTGATCAGGGTTACACTTTAGAAAAATCACGTTGGTTGCATTCTAGAGAATGAATCAGAGAGAATACTTAGGGTGACTATAGGTCCAGTTGGCTTGAGACAGTTTTGGCTTACCCATGTTCTGGGATTCTGCCCCGTTTAGCATTTGTCCTAGGTTTTTCGATTTTAAACCAAGTATTATTATTAATAAGCACTAAAATAAGTTAGGCTGAGTTTATAGACCTCCATGTGGTACTTCCGGCTTCTGTCATGGTCTTATCTAGTAGTGAAATGAGTAGTCACTGAGCAGAGGTCTTACTTTATCAGGCAGTTGAATCTGAACTAAAACCAATGAGCCTGCTTCTTGTTTCCTGACCCTTTTCTAGATGCAAGGTAGCTAATACCTGCTTTTCAAAGAAGGGGAACATGCAGGCTGCTTCCTGATAAAACCAAGTGGTTCTGACATTAGCAGTTGGGGGATTAAAGTCCTTCCTGTCTCAGGTGGTATTGGGAGAAATATTTGAAGCTACTGTCCCAGCCAGCCTCTTCATCTACCAGCCAGTTGCTGTGTCTCATGCCATAGCCTGAGACATATGTGAAGCTGCATAAGCCCCCTTTTGGCAGCATAGGTGGGAAATGTGGGACATCATAGGTTAAATGTGTGTAAAGTATGTGCAGGAAATTAAGGGTGAGCAATGCTGCTGTGGAGGGCAGAGTCATCTCGATGCTTTTGCCACAGGGGTTTGTCATTTATTGAATAGCACAAACCTACATCTATTTACTTATTTATTGTTAACGAATGCTTATTTTTTTTGGTTTTGTTTTTGCAATAAACCCTTTTGGCAGCAGTTACCTCCAGGGAATGTTAAACAAAAAATGAAGTGCTAAATTTTCACCTCGCAAAAATGTTGATGTCGAGTGTATAAATAATCAGGACAAAGTGTGGACATTTATCACCCGCCATGGAGGCTATAGCAATGTCACTGACCACATGGAAAACAGAAGACAAAAAGCTGCTGCAAAAGCATTATAATGTGCTTCACAAGGTAGTTGTCACTGTCACCATCACCATGAGAAGACTGCCTGGAGATGGTGATTTACCACATGCAGCTGCAGACCCTGTGTTCTGGCTGCCCCTGGCATTTGTGGGTCTGGGGCAAGAGGACAAATGAAAGCCTACATTCCATTAGGTATAAATATTTACAAGTTATAAATCAAATGAGCAAGCTTTTAAATAAAATGTGTTCTGTGTTTCTACCTTAACAAAAATACCTTTACTATGATTAACATTTTTTTAAAAGTATAAAGCTATGGTTTCTATATGGGGTTGGCAAGAACTCAAAGATGAACTTAAATATCAAGTGTATCTGAGTGTTCTCTTGGTGGTCGGCAATGATTATATGTAATTCATGAATAATTTGTCTTTATTCTATAAAATGTAGTGTGCTTTCCTTCAATTCAGCAAAATTACTAATATTTTTGTATTTCAGATTTTCACATAATTTGGATCCTATTGACAGTGACGATCTAAAGAATTAAAAAATAAAATCTGATTATATCCAAAATGTATAAAATTTGAGTATATGATCCAAATGTGTACATTAAAGGGAATTCTAAGTATTTTTAAAAGTGGCTTTTTGTGTTTTTCAAAAATGATATTTTCCCTAAAATATTCAAAATTATCATAAAAGCAAGATACAAGTTATAATTAATGAATATAATAAAAAATTGAAATAAAAATTAAATAATGGTAAAAATTCTAGTCTAAGTGTTTGAAATCTAAATCAAAATCCAACTGTATTAAGAAATTTTATAAAAATAGAACTAGTCACAATTTCAGGGTTCAGTTCTATCTAGTTGCCAATTTAAAGAACTTGAAGTGTGCTTCACCCATGTTATAGCTGGATTTAGATATACATACATAAAACTAAATAATTATATGTGTGTATATGGATATGTGGACACACACAAATTTAAGATTAATATGAACTGTTTAATATTGGAAGCTATTACAAATACACACTAAATCATTAGCATCTTTAGAACCAAGAAATGGAACAAAAAGAAAAGCAAGATGCTTAGCACTAATGTGAAATGATACTTGATTATGCATAAATCTACTGCAGTCTCACTATCTGCAGGGAAACGTTTGACAACTTAATTAATTTCCTTTTTCTCTTATGTAAGTCTCTTCACTGCTCAGCTCCTCCTTGCACTCTAAAACTGTTACTGTCTCTGATTTCAGCAATGGCATTTGGAAGCATTCTTTCCTTGCGGAAGACTGGGAGAGAATTGTGGAAAAATGGTTTCTGAGCTTTGAAATGTATTAGTTCTGGGTGTGGACATTTAGGGTGTTGGTCCATGGTCTACCAGCACTGAATTTTGAATCTCAAGTGACAGAACTGCCCTTGAGTTTTTAAAAGGACGTGTGTGTGTGTGTGTGTGTGTGTGAGTGTGTGTGTGTGTGTGTTTGAGATATTCAGGGTCCCCTATAGTTCAGGACTCCAGGGCAGGGATCTTCCTTGTCCATGTCTAAGGATATTCCATACCACTTTGTGCACAATATATTTTCATTTAGATCTAATACCTGGAGTTCATTCCAAGTTTTTCTTGTGCACATATAACTATTTAATGTGTTAGCTCTATTAAAAGAGGAAGTTCACAAAAAGTTAAATGACACCAGTTTTATGTTAGTGTCTTCTGGTGCTTCTGATAAAAACTTAAGTTCATTCCAATTAGTTTGATATTTTCATCCGATTCATGAATCTAAATGAAACTTTTGGAAGTTCATTCTGTTAAAAGTGAAATGTCTGCCACTATTGCAAATGCTATAGTAAATTCATTTAAAAAGTTCAATATTAGAAGATAAAATTATTTTTTTGGGGGGGGTAGTGGTTAAAACACAAATTTTGGTACAGCACAACATCATGGTGAAAACAATGTTCTTACTGGGTGGCGCCTGTGGCTCAAAGGAGTAGGGCGCCGGCCCCATATGCTTGAGGTAGCAGGTTCAAACCCAGTCCCTGCCAAAAACTGCAAAAAAAACCCCAACAATGTTCTTACTAAAATTAGGGAATCTATGGAGATGAACCATTACTTGGAATTAGTCAAGGCACATACATAGTTCATAATTAGTTGTATATAAACAAGTTGCAATATTATACCAATCAAAATAGAACCATATTGTTGTGAAGAGTGACAAATGTTTCTATTTATACAATGTTAGACTAACAGAAATAAGAAATTTTTATGGCAAAACTAATGTTGAATTAAAAATATTTCACATGACAGTGTGTCTCAGGTGGATTTTAGAAATATTTTAGCTTTTGAAGAATTAGTTTGTAAATCAATAAGAGTGTTTTACACTGTCATTGAACATTTTTGTGAGTCCTCTAAGTCTTTTTTCATTGTTTTCTTGAAACCATTTGGACAACTTTATTTTTATTTATTTATTTATTTTAGACAGAGCCTCAACTGTTGCCCTGGGTAGAGTGCCATGGCGTCACAGCTCACAGCAACCTCCAACTCCTGGTTTTAAGTGATTCTCTTGCCTCAGGCTGGGACTATAGGTGCCTGCCACAATGCCCGGCTATTTTTTGGTTGTAGTTGTCATTATTGTTTGGCAGGCCTGGGCTGGATTCTAACTCGCTAGCTCTGGTGTATGTGGCTGGCGCTTTAGCCGCTTGAGCTACAGGTGCCAAGCCTGGACAACTTTAATTAAAGTATTTAAAGAAGGTTCACATTTGAAGATTTTAGAAAGTAAAATCACTGAAAACAAAACATTCAAATAGAAAGGCATTGAGATTTATATTTTCAAAACAAGAGAGGAACTAAATAAATTATGAGAGTTCAAATGATTTATAGAATTTAATTTTACAATTCTATAATTGAATGTTGGAATATCTTAAGTCTAAAGCAGGCATCCTCAAACTTTTTAAACAGGGCTATTGGAGGGCCTGACTATAGTTAAAAAAAAAAAACAAAAAACAATTATGAACAAATTCCTATGCATACTGCACATATCTTATTTTGAAGTGAAAAAACAAAACGGGAACAAATACAATCACACCGCTTCATGTGGCCCGTGGGCCGCAGTTTGAGGATGCCTGGTCTAAAGTATCTTTTGATGAAGCTATTTTTAATTTGATAAATTTATAGTTTGTACCCAAATAAACTGAAATTGAGAAGTTACAGTCTTAGAGTTGGGCAAAGCATTAAAAAAGAGCATAAATAGAGATAATTTATTTGATCAATTTTGTTACATAAAAATATTTTCAAAGAAAGGTACTCCAAATGGAGGCAAAAAGACACTACCTGAGAAAATATTTGGTTTCATATATTTATATATTTTGATAAAAGCATAACTTGAGAGTACCTTTCAGGTACAGAATTTGTGCCTTGGTAGCTAAAGAAACACTTTTCTTAGTTAAAATATTATTACACCAATCACCCTCCCTCTGCCCACCTCCCCGCTCCCTCCCCTCCCTCTCCCCCTTCCCCATAGCTTAGGTTATAACTGGGTTATAGCTTTCATGTGAAATCCATAAATTAGTTTCATAGTAGGGCTGAGTACATTGGATACTTTTTTTTCCATTCTTGAGATACTTTACTAAGAAGAATATGTTCCAGCTCCATCCATGTAAACATGAAAGGGCAGAGGGAGGGTGATTGGTGGAATTATACCTGCGGTGCATCTTACAAGGGTATATGTGAAACTTAGTAAATGTAGAATGTAAATGTCTTAACACAATAACTAGGAAAATGCCAGGAAGGCTATGTTAACCAGTGTGATGAAAATGTGTCAAACGGTCTATAAAATCAGTGTATGGTGCCCCATGATCGCATTAATGTACACAGCTATGATTTAATAAAAAAAAAAAAACTTAAAATACAACCTATAGATTGGGAAAATTATTTGCAAGTCATACATCTAATTAGGATCTAATATCCATAATATAAAAATAACTTAAAATTCAACAATTAAAAGGTAAACTATTTAATAAACAGGAAATGAAAATCAAAATCACAGGGAGATACCACTGCATACCCAATAGGATGGGTATAATAAAACAAATAAATAAACAAAGAAAAGAAACAAACAGAAAATAAGTGTTGGCAAGGATGTGTGGAAATTGGAACACTTATACATTGCTGGTGGAAATGTAAAATGGGGAAGCCCCTTTGAAAAATACTTTGGGAGCTCCTTATAACATTAAATATAGAGTATTATTTGACCTAGCAATTCCACACCTAGATACATACCAAAGAGAATTGAATATATATGTTCACATAAAAACTTGTACATGAATGTTCATAGAAGCATTATCATGATAACCAAAAAGTAGAAACAATCTAAATGCTCATCAATTGATAAATGGATAAGTAAAATGTGGTATGTCCAATACAATGGAATAATATTCAACCCTAAGAAGTGAAGTACTAATTCATGCTACAACATGGATGAACTTTGAATACATTATGCTGAGTGAAAGGAGCAAAGGCCATGTAATATGTGATTCCATTTATATAAAATATCTTGAATAAATAAATATCTACACAATCAGATGTAGACTGATAGTTTCCAGGGACTGGGATTGACTGTTGACAGGCATGGGGTTTCTTTCTGGGATGATGGAAATATTATGGAACTAGATGGTTGCACACCATTGTGAATATACTGAAAACCAATGGATTGTACTTTAAAATAGTGAATTTTATGTTATATAGATTTTACCTTAATACAAAAATATTATGGACTGCAGAGAAGAGTCAATGAAATGTATCAATAATCTTAAATTTATAACCATAGAACTATAGAAAATGGAAGATTTCAGAAAATTTTATGAAACGATTTAAAATTATCACACCATCTTGAAAGAAATGTATCCTTTAGAAAAATATCAATGACATGGTATTACAGATGGATATGATGAAGAAACCAATTAAAATATGGTAATATATATATGTGAACATATACCAAGAATAATTTCTGTTGTGTGTTTTTTTTTTCTTTTTTCTTTTTTAGAGACATCGTCTCACTTTATCAACCTTGGTAGAGTGTTGTGGCATCACAGCAACCTCCAATTCCTGGGCTTAGGCGATTCTCTTGTCTCAGCCTCCTGAGTAGCTGGAACTGCAGGCACCCACCATAGTGTTCGGTTATTTTTTGTTTGCAGTTTGTTTGGGGCCAGGTTTGAACCCCCTACCCTCAGTATATGGGGCTGGTGCCTTGCCCACTGAGCCACAAGTGCCACCCTGTTGTGTGTTTTTAATGTTCACCTATATAAAGAGTTGAGTTTTTCTCAGGATTACATAGTTCTTGTTGTAGAGAGTCTTCACATCCTTTGTTAGGTATGTTCCCATTTCATTTTCTATGAAGCTATTGTGAAGGGTATTGTGTCTTTGATTTTATTCTCAGCTTGGTGGTTATTGGAATATATGAAGACTACTGATTTGTGGACTTTGATTTTGTATCCCAAGACTTTACTGTATTCCTTGATCACTTCTAGGAGCTTTGTGGTTGAGTCCCTGGTGTTTTCCAAGTATAAGATTAGATCATCAGCAAAGAGTGAGAATTTGAAGAATCGACATTGTTAAAGTGTTCATACTACCTAAAGTGATCTATAGATTTAATGCAATCCCTATGAAAGCACCAATGCCATACTTTGAAGAACTTGAAAAAAATAATACTGTTTCATATGGAACCAGAAAAAATCCCAGGTAGCCAATGCAATTCTAAGAAGTAAAAACAAATCTGGAAGCATCACATTATCAGACTTTAGGTTATACTACAAGTTGACAGTGATCAAAACAGCATGGTACTGGCACAAAAATAGAGATATAGATCTTTGGAATAGAATAGAGAACCAAGAGATGAAAAAAGCCACATATCACATTCAGATAAACCAAACAAAAGCATACATGGGAGAAAAGACTCCCTATTTAATAAATGGTGTTGGAAGAACTGGTTAGTCACACGTAGAAGACTGAAACTGTACCTGCACCTCCCACCACTTACAAAAATTGACACTTAATGGATAAAAGATTTAAATTTAAGACACAAAAGAATAAAAATTCTAGAAGGAAGGGTGGGGAAAACTCTTGACAAAATCAGCGTGGGTAAAGATTTTATGAAGAAGACTTCCTTGGCAATTGCAGCAACACCGAAAATAAATGAATGGGACATGATCAAGCTAAAAAGCTTCTGCACAGCTAAGGGTACAACTAAAGCAAACAGACAGCCTTCAGAATGGGAGAGGATAATTGCATGCTACAGATCTGACAAAGGGCTGATAATTAGGGTCTACAGAGAACTCAAACTGATCAACAAGAAAAGATCTCATTTATAAGTTGGCAAGAGACTTGAACAGAACCTTCTCTGAAGAAGATAAATGACCAAAAAAAAAAACATGAAAAAATGCTCATCCTTTCTAATCATCAGAGAAATGCAAACCAAAACCAGTTTGAGATATCACCTAACCCCAGTGAGAATAGCCCACATCACAAAATTGAAAAGCTACAGATGCTGGCATGGATGTGGAGAGAAGGGAACACTTTTATGCTGCTGCTGGGATTATAAACTAATACCGCTTCTATGGAAAGAAGTATGGAGAATGCTCAAAGAGCTAAAAGTAAACCTTCCATTTGATCCCCAAATCCCATCACTAGGTATCTACCCAGAAGAAAATAATCATTTTACCATGAGGAAATTTGCACTAGAATGTTTATTGCAGTTCAATTCACAATTGCCAAGACATGGAATCACCCCAAATGCCCATCAACACATGAATGGGATTACTGTCTTTATTTGCACTTTTTTTTCTTTGAATGCTTAAAATAAGGATCGGTACTAGGATAAGGAGATAGAGCTGCGAATGGCACAATGTTTAAGGTGGCACTCACTCTCATGTGTGGACAAGTATATCTGAGACCCCAAGGGTGAGTGCCTCCTTAAATTTTGTGCTCTAGGTGCTTCTCTCTCACTGTAGTCTAGGCTCTGCCGAAAATATTTTCTATACCCTAACATGAGTTATCAAGTCTAGCTGAACATCATGGTCATCTAGGGAGTTATTCTTAGTGTTATTTTTTAAATGCAGATTCATATATCTCTACTTCAAATACAAAGAATAAGAATCTCTGAGGGTAGAATTCAGAAATCTGTATTTAAAAAATATTTAGGTTATTATTATGCATGAGATCTATAGAATCCATTGGTCTTTAGCACTTAGTTGTTCCTTTGTGGCATGGCATCTGATTTCTCAGCTCGATGCTAAGATACTGGTTGGTAATTGGTAATTGGGTTAGGGATACCAATAAAACAAATTCCTTGGTCATATATATTGTGAACCAACTGAGTAATAGATACATGATCCACATGGCAATTAAAGAATAGCATTTGGCCAAAGAAGAAAACATAGGGAAATTAGAATATAGTTGGAGTTAAGTGTATCAAAAAGTGTGGGATGGGGTTTGATGCAGTAGGTCATGCCTGTAATCCCAGAATTTTGGAAGGCTGAGGTAGGAGGATCACTTGAGGCCAGGAGTTAGAGACCAGGCTGGGCCACAAAGTGAGACTTCCCCCGATCTCTACAAAAATTTAAAAATTTAGCTGGACATGGTAAGACATGCCCATAGTCCCAGCTACTTGGGAGGCTGAGGCAGGAGGATTGCTTGAGCCCAGGAATTTGAGGTTACAGTGGGCTATGATCATGTTACTGCACTCCAGCCTGGGTGACAAAGCAAGCCCTTATCTCTTAAAAAAAAAAAAAAAAAAGTCAGATGCAGATAACACAGTGCCTAGAGAAAAACCTATAGCATTGAATACTTCTATTAGAATTAAAAAAAAAAAAAGATTCTCAAATCAATAGGCCACATTTCTACCTTAAGAAACTAGTAGAAGAGAAAATTAAATCCAAAGCAAGCTGAAGGATGCAAATAATAAAAACAAGAGGAGAAATCAATGAAACAGAAAACAGGAAAAATACAGAAAATCAATGAAATTAGAAATTGGCTCTTTTAAAAAGATCAATAGAATTTATAAACCTCAAGTTAGACTGATCAGGAAAATAAGAGAATAACAAATTACTAGAATCAGGAATGAAAGGACATCACTAAATATCACGCAGACATCAAAAGGATAATAAGGGAATACAGTTGGCCCTCTGTATCCACAGGCTGCATATCTATAGACCCAATCAACTGCAGGTGGAAAATAGGAGATTCCAGCATCCTAAGAATACTGGATGGGCTGGGGAGGAGGGTTGTCATGGAACCAATACCCCATGAATACTCAGGGACAATGACTGTTTTGTGGGCAGCTTTATACCCATAAATTTTATAAACTAATTACAAATTTCTGACAGGCACAAATTATTAAAAACCACTCAAGAAGAAATGGATGATTGGGATTACCAGATAACTATTAAACAAAGTGCTTTCATGGTGAACTTTTCTCTCTCATCACCTAAAAAACCTTTTATTGAGTAATTCTACCCATACTTCAGGAAACTAATAACATAGCTATACAAACTCTTTAATCAAATGGAAGAAGAGCAACATTTTCTCAACTTATTTTTGAGGTCAGCATTACCCTGACATCAAAACCACACAAAGATGTAACCAGAAAACAATAGTCTAATATCCCTCATGAATATAGATGTAAAAATTCTTAACAAATTTTAGCAAATCAAATCTAGCAACGTATTAAAATCATAGTAAGAAATAAAGAAGTGAAGTTTATCCCAGGAATGTCAGGTTGGTTTAACATTTGAAAACCAATCAATGTAATTTACCATACTAACAAATTAAGCAGAAAAATTGATTATTTGAATACATGCAAATTTTTTTTGACAAAATTCAACACCCATTTTAACAAAAACACTCAGAAAACCATGACCAGAGCGGATTTCCTAAACCTAGTAAGGGGGGATCTCTGAAAAATCTACAGTTACATTTAATGGTGAAAGACCATGCTTTCCCCCCTCAGATCAAGAACATTGCCCTAACCATTCTATTCAACATTATACTGGGGATCCTGTCCAGTGCAAGAAGACAGGAAAAAGAAATAACTGGCATATAGATTGGAAAGGAAGAAATACAATTATCTTTATGAACAGATGAAATGATTGTGTATGTAGAAAATTTATTATAAAAGAATCCACCAAAAAGCTACTAAAACTAATAAGGGAGTTTAGCAAGATTGCACATTATAAGGTCAAAATACAATATTCTAGCAATTAGAAATTGAGATAAACAATTTCATTTATGATATTAGTAAAACATGAGACCATTATAAATCTAACAAAATATTTAGATTTTAATGCTGAAATTATAAAGCATTACTGACAGAAATTAAAGAACTAAATAAATGGAAATCTATATTATATTTATGAATTGGAAGACTCAATATTAAGATACCAGTTTCCTCTGACTTGTCTATAGATTTAATGCAACCCTATTTAAAATCCCTGCAGGATCTTTTTGGTAGAAGTTTGGAAGTTGATTCTAAAATTTGTATTCATGTGCAAAAATATAGCATCAGCTTTATTGTTAGATATAGTAATGCTGTAAAACATTTATTGAATGTTTACTGTATTGCTTCATGTACTTTGAATTTATTAAGAAAACTAATCCTTACAACAGCCCTTTGAGGGAGGTAAAATAATGTTATCCCATTTTATAGATATGCAAACGAAAGCACATGGAATGCTAATAACTTGCCTGAGTTTACCACTTTTTTGTTTGGAGAGTTTGCCACTGAGTCCAGGTGACAAATCCAGAGTCAGCCTTTTAAATACAGTAGAGCCAACATAATTGATCACCTCCCTACATTGACTGTCTCCTTTTCATAGACCTGACATGCACCACTTGTACTCAGTGGAAGTTCCTTATGTTGACCACCTCTATATGTTGAACAGTTTGTTACAGTCCCTTGGGTGGTCAACTTACAGAAGTTCTACTATATTGGTAACCATCTACTATATTGGTAACCATTCTGTATCAATCAGCGATTATTGCAAACAACCACAAAATCTCAGTGGTAAATGACAATAGGCATTAAGTTTCCATGTGTCTACAGGTTGGTTGGGGTGGCTTCACTGATTTCTAATCTGGGCTCAGCTGGGCAGCTCCAACTGTGGGTAGAGTTGAGGTCTGCTTCACGTGTCTCTCATCCTCCCTGAATTATTGTCTTAGTCATGGCCTGTTCTTCTTGTGATAACAGAAGTAAGAAAGAGGGCCTCCCTTTAGAACTAATGCTATCAGTTTTTCTACTATTTTGACCTTTAATTGCCCAAGTAAAGGGGGGGGGGAACAGAAAACTGAGGGTCTTTTTTTTTGCAGGACCAGGAAGCCTCTGCTGTCTTATGTTCCTAATGGGTGAAGAGACAGCGAGGCCTAGGAGTTTCTTGCATAGGGAGGCTCCTCATGAAAATCAAGTGCAAGAGGAGAGGCCCTATCTGCTCAGTGACATTTGTACCACTGAGGAAAGATGAACAGATATCAGACTTCTGTCTGTATTCATTAAGCATCTCATGAGGAGGGGAGTGAAGGGTGAAAGCTTCTGAAGATGTACTTTCTATGTACAGGTCACAGAGGAACATAGAGAGAATACCTTCTCTCTTTTTTTTTTTTTATAGAAATCAAGGACTGGGTTGTCTACTTGGCAGCCCTCTTCTGGTACCTCACACAGAACTATTGACATAAAAGGTTCTTGAGAAATATTGGTAGTTGAACAAAAAGGGAAAGTTGTGTTTTTCACTTTTGAAGAAGAACCTCCAAAATTTCCCTATCTCAAATCTTACTTCCTGAGGGTTCTGCTTGACTTAGCAACAGAAACACATGTTTGCATTCTGAGAAGTATTTAGGCCATTTGTTTTGGTTGCCCTGAGTTACCCAGGAGAAGATTGTCCTGTCGGGGTTTATCACTGATTGCAAAACTATCCCTGACTAGTGAAACCAGCAAATTCTGCTTAGTGTGTGTGTTTTGTTGTGTTTGTGACGTGTGTGCATGAATATGAGTGCTTTGACTAGTTTCTGTAGGAAAAAGAAAGGCAACATGGTGCCTACCTACTGCCCTGGCGTGACTTTTTCACGTAATTCTGGAAGTTCTGTGATGCCCCTTTCCCTTCCTATCTCCCTGTTTCTATAGAACCATGAAGATTTACTGAGTTTCTCCAGCTGTAGCCTAATGTCATCACAGAGACAGTTTCAGACTGGCTGTTCTGAGATGAGAGGGTATAAAACGAGAGGTAGGGAGGCCTGTGCTCTTGTTATAGAAACCAATCATTATTGGAAGGAAAAAGCTGACCTCATCAGAAATGTTAAGATGTATGCTTTGACCATGTCCTCAGAAGCTGGCACTGTTGCTCTGGATCAGGGGCACTAGCATTTATTGTAAGTCAGTTTTTAACCTCTTTTGAACCTTCAGCAGCACGGGATTTCAGGACTTGACTACCGTGGATTCTGTCTGAAATGGCATTCAAGAATTGTTCCAGAGAAATATGGGGACAGAAATAGGTGTTCTTTTCTCAAATTCAGGGTGGGAAATTTTCACTCTCTTGTGACTCGTACAAAGTATAGTCCAGAAATATGTAAAATAATTCAAAGTGTGCTTATATGTAAGTTTCAATTCTACTACTCTGTGAGCCCCTTAAGGTTAAGAAGTGTATCTTGTTGAAATCCAGCACTTAACAGATGCTTGGCAGAGACAATAAATGTGAGCTGAATGAATGTATGACATAATGAAATATCACTTCCTCAAGAAAGGTTTGCCCTCCTCCCACTAGCATTTCTCGGAATTTTGTCATTTTTAAAAAAACTCCACTTGAATTGCCAACTACCGTATCATTTATAAGATTATTACCACACGTTTTATATATTTCTATGTAACAAACTTCCCCCAAAACTTAGCAGCTTGAAATAATTACCATTCTATTATCTCTCAGGATTTTTCTGGGTTGACTAGGCTCAGCTGGGCAATTCTTCTCCATGTGATACTGACTGGGCTGTAATTATGTGGGGGCTTGACCAGGCTGGACATCATGATGGTTCACTCACATGATTGGCAGTTGATGCTGGCTGGGAGCTCAGTTGGGGCTGTGAAGTAGAACTCTTACCCATGGCTTCTCCATTTGACTTGGGCTTCTCACAGCATGGCAGATGGTTTACAAAGTGGAATGTTGTGAGTGTTTGAAGAGAAAGGAAACAGAAGTGGAAGCTTCCAATCCTCTTATGGGGCAGGCCAAAAAATCAGCTTGGTGCTATTTCTGCTGCACTCTATTGGTTAAACAGCCACAGAGCCATCCCTGATTCAATGGGAGGGGAAATATACTTAATCTTTTGATGGGAGAGTGACAAAAAAGTTTCTGAACATCTTTAATCCACCATATTGCCTATGTAACAATTGACATGGAAGACAAAATGAATGGTAAGAGGCAACAGTAAACTATGATGGGTGAAAAGATTGCGTCAGGTAAGATAACGCATTAGGTTGGTCATTGGAAAACAATCTGAATTAATTCAATATTGGGTCTGATATGAATATTGTAAAAGAGAGTGCTGAACAATCAATAAAAGTTTTTGAGGAATTATGGAAAACGGGGATGTTCTAGAAATCTAGAAGCAGGTGTCATTGCTATTTTCAAAAATGAAAAGAAAGTGAAATCACTGCAAAATTTGATTTTGATCCCAAGTGAGATGCTAAAAGCTATTACAATGATTAGGTTCAGCTGCATGTGTTATAAAATATAAATAACAAAAGTGTATGAAAATATGGAAGGCTATTTTTTCTATGTGTAAATAAAATCTAGAATACAAGGCTGATAGGGTGGCTTCACAAAGTCACTGGGGACTCATGTTCTTTTTGCCTAATGACTCCACCATGCACTGTTCTCATGGTCCAAAATGATGTCTAGATGCACAATTATCACATCTACATTCCAGAATGAAAAAAAACAAAAAACAAAAAACAAGAGGAGATATGATCCATCTCATCTCTTAAAGAGGTTTTCTAGAGGCTACCATAAAGCCTCTGCTTATATCTCATTACTAAAATGTAATCATAGAATCATGCCTACACTGGAAAATGCAGTTTTAATTTTGAGTGGCCTTGTGCTCACCTAAAAATTGAAAGTTTTATTACAAAGAAGAGAAGAATGGATTTTGGAGTAGGCAACTAATAGTGTCTGTTCCAGGTGCATTGGAACTCACTGCCAGCATGAGTTTTCTAAGAAATCATGGCAGAAACAAGAAGGGAGATGTAGTTTCCCCCTCCTCTCTGGATTTTAGTCAGTGGTATATACAAGTTCATTGTGTAGCAGACAGATTATCTTATCTTCCTCTTAAGATTCAGCCTCATTCGTTTCTTGGACCCTGCTATTTGTGTTGCCATGGCAACCATCTCTCTGTGAGCCCAAGTGGTCCTTTTCTTGAGGCTGAGACCAGGACTCATGGCTCCTCTCATTGTTTTCCAATTAAAAAGCAACCTTAAGGTGTGGGATCTGATTTTCCCAGTCACTATCAGAGGACAGAGATGATGCAATAGAAAAGTGCAGGTGAGTTAAATCCATATGTAGGGAACTTTGACATATGGGAAACAGGTTAACCAGCAGATAATAAATTCTCTCTCCATTCCTTCTATCCATTGACTATCCTGAAACAGCACAATTTTTCATGTAGCCGTGTAGCAGAGACATCTTACATGGCTAAGTAACTGGCTACTGGCTGTGTCTCTTTGAGAAACAGTGTCAGCTCAAGAATGTATCATCTCTACATTTGCTTTTCATCCTTCCCTGCCTCACTCTTCTATTCCATCACTTTCTCTTTCCTAAGGTTGCACGTCCTAATGGAGTCTTAGCTCTTAAGCCTTGACTCAAGCTCCATTTTGTAGGGAATATAGGCTGAGATAGTATGGTCCAAAATTTCTACAATCTCCTAAAAGCAAAGCTTCTGATGAATTGTGTGACTAATGTGGCAAAGACCTCAGGCTTCTTATCTCCTAGCCTAAATGTATATATTTTGGGGTACACATGTCCATGGGATCTGACTGCAGACTGAACTCTTTAATCAGCAAGCTGTAAAGACCAGCTTTACAGACTGGCCTTCCTCCTACCTACTCATAGGTTGGATAGAGAGTAAATGCAGGAAAAACTCTTCTAGTCATTGGCTCATGAATAAGGCACCAAATACAATTATAGCAACAACAAAGATAAATAAATGGGACTTGATTAAATTAAAAAGCTTCTGCACAGCAAAGGAAATGATCAACAGAGCAAGCAAACAGACAACCAACAGAGTGGAAGAAAATACTCACAAACTATACCTCTGATAAAGGGCTGATATCCAGAATCTACAAAGAACCCAAACAAATCAGCAGGAAAAAAATAACAAAAAACTGCATTAAAAAGTGGGCAAAAGATATGAATATGAGCTTTTCAAAACAAGATAGACAAATGGCCAAACAAACATATGAAAAAATGATGAACATCACTATCAGGGATATGCAAATTTAAAACATAATAAGGTATCACCTTACCCCTATCAGAATGGCTATTATTAAAAGGTCCAAAAACAATAGAAGCTGGCATGGATACAGAGAGAAAGTAATGCTTATAAACTGTTGATGGGACTACAAATTAGTACAATCTCTATGGAAAAAGTATGGAGATTCCTCAAAGAACTAAAAGTTCAATTCAGCAATTTTACTACTGGGTATCTATCAAAAAGAAAAGAAGCCTTTTTATTTTTTTTTTATCAAAAAGATGCCTGTGCTTGAATGTTTACTGTGGCACAATTCACAATTATAAAGATGTGGAGTCAATCTAAGTGGCCATCAATTCATGAATGGATTAATAAAATGTAGTATATGCTTACCATGTAATACTACTCAGCTGTAAAAATAAATGAACTTTTGCAGCAATTTGGATGGAACTGGAGTCCATTATCCTAATTGAAGTATCTCAAGAATGGAAAAAACACCACATGTACTCTCTAATAATTTGAGACTAATCAATGGGCAGAGAGAACATGAAGAGAAGTGAAAGTCATTGGAAATCATGAAGGGGAAAGGAGGAGGAGGGGAAAGGTAAAAACCTGCTTAGCAGGTATGATGAACATTGTTTGGGTGATGGACACACTAATAGCCCTGACTTAACTATTATAAAAGTAACAAAAAATTTGTACCCCCTTAAAAGTTTGAAATTAAAAAAAAAAAAAGATGAACAATGCAGGTATCTGCATTGTCATGATTAACATCATATGGGAATACCTTGCTTGATGTTCTTTCTTCATGGAGACAACTAGTGAAATGGTGGGCAAGGAATAGAGAAGTCCACGCCCTTGATTTTTAACAAGTGAGAGTGAGAGAATAGTGGGAAATACCTGTTGGATGGGCTTACTTCTTAGGAGCTGGAAACAGAAGAAAACTCAGGTTCTTCTCTCCAATTCATGGCGTAGGCCAGGGGCCCTCAAACTTTTTAAACAGGGGGCCAGTTCACTGTACCTCAGACCATTGGAGGGCTGGACTATAGTTAAAAAAAAAAAACTATGAACAAATTCTTATGCACACTGCACATATCTTATTTTGAAGTAAAAAAACAAAACAGATATTTAAAATGAAGAACAAGTAAAGTTAAATCAACAAACTTACCAGTATTTCAATGGGAACTATGGGCCTGCTTTTGGTTAATGAGATGGTCAATGTCCGGTTCCATATTTGTCACTGCTAGGTGTAACAAGTGATGCAAGTGTGCATCCGTTAGTCCTGAGACTGAGAGGGAGACTGAGAGGAGGAATTGAGAGACAGAGAGGAGGGGAGTCAGAGAGTGTCGCACACATTCCACACACGCGCACTGTCGCAGGACAGGCAGTGGTGGC
>CAUYPK010088771.1:0-10411 GCA_963574355.1 Loris lydekkerianus
CACTTTCCCAGAAAGGCTTGGAAAGCCAACAAGAACTTCATCCCATGGTCTTTGTAGTGGTTGTATGGATAAGGAGAGGGATTAACGTCTTACTGCAGGGTGAGAAGGGTTGGTAAGGACAAAGACATAGGTTTTTATACAGTATTCTCCTGGAATGTAGCAGATGTAGTCAAAAGGTTTTACCATACAAGGCTGTTCTTTTCCTGTCTTTTTCTTCTCCTTTCTGAGTCTTTTAATAGCTGCTCTATGTGTTTTTCCTATGGTGTTTAGTTGTAACCAGCAGGCGAAATAGGTTTGTTCCATCTTGTCTGAAACAGGAAACTTTCTCTACTCTTCTTCTGTTCTCATTAAATAAATAAATAAATAAATAGACAAAATAGAGAATACTACCACTCCTTGGGTTGACCAAGCTAGAACCTCAGTTTGGGGCTAGGTCCTATAAACTTCTAGAATTTGTGTTCTCCTTCCCAGTGGGACTGACGTGGTTCATGTACTATTCATAGCTCAGTATTTCTTGCAGTAATTACTGCAGAATCTTCATGGGTGCTGTCTTTGCCACTTATATGTTTCTGATTCATTCTATAATTTTCTATTCTCATATAAGAACCATCATTCTAAATGGAAAATCTAATCATTATATTCCTCAACTCAAATCCCTTCAACAGTTTTCCATTTCAGTAAGGAAGACCCTTGTAACTCTCAACAAGGCTACTGAGAATCTGGACCCTCGTTCCTGCTTTTACAGCTCTGCTCCAAATATCAAAAGGCACCATCACTTTCTTATTCCCCAAGCTTTTGCTTCTCTCTGACAATTCCCTCCAATTTCACCTGGGTAGCTACAGTTTTTCCAGAAGTACTAATGTAGCTGTCACCAACTCCAGACAAATGTACAGCATTCTTATTATTGTTCCTAACAAACTCATAAAGTAGTTTCATTAATCAGTATTAATTAACCAAGTTTCTTCCTTGATTAATATCACCTTCCTCAATGAACAATAAGCTTAATAGTAAAGTTGCAATTTGACTTCTGTTCATTAGTCTATCCCCAGAATCTGACATACTATAACTCCAAAAAAAAAAAAAAAAAAAAATATATATATATATATCTCAAATATATATATCTCAAAACAAATATATATATAAATATATAAACAAATTTGATATATATCAAAACAAATATATATATATTTGTTTTGAGTTGGGTGCAGTGACAAAAACGTCTATTGTAGTCACAGCTATTCGGGAGGTTGAGTCAGGAGGATCTCTTGAGTTCAGGAGTTCAAGTCCAGCCTGAGCAATATAGTGATCCCACTATGACTCTTTAAAAAAGTGAATGAATGAATGCCTGATTCAAAGGGTTTGAGCCTTGGTATATGAGCACACACTTATGTCATTATCTAATTAGGAACCCAATCAGGAGATTCAATTTCCTGGCAGACAAATTACAGTAAGTTTCTTTGGACTTGGTGACTATATTGTGGCAATAGTGCTTGTGTTTTCATATAAATGCATGCAGGTGTGTGAGTGTGTGCATGTGGACTTGTGGGTGTGTGAGCTTGTGAGTGTGTGAATGTATGCATGGGGTTTTCCTACATAAGCAAATTGTAGATAATAACATGTATAACTAAACATAAGATAAGAAGACTAGAATATATTTTAACCACATGAGAAAGAAATTATTCTGATAATTTGAAGTCTGGACATGGTCAGTTGAAAAATGTATGCAATTATGGAAGAATTGACTACAGACTTGTAACTAAAAATCCACAGGAGAAGGAGACCGAAGAAGTCAGTAAACATTAGAAAATCATAACTTCCTACAATGAGTTGGATTGTTGAGTGACCTTGGGGCTGAGATTTCTAAAATTCAGCACTGCTTTGGGGTTATCCTTTCATAGCCTAATATTTACAAAACTTATTTTCACTAGTTTTGAAATGTAACAAAAAGATAGTTGGCTCAGTGAATAGGGCACCAGCTCCATATACCTAGGGTGGTGGGTTCAAATCCGGCTCCAGGCAAACTGCAACAAAAAACAGCTGGGCATAGTGGCAGGCACCTGTGGTCTTAGCTCCTTGGGAGGCTGAGGCAAGAGAATCGCCTAAGCCCATGAGGTAGAGGTTGCTGTGAGCTGTGATACCATAGCACTCTACTGAGGACGACAAAGTGAGACTCTGTCTCAAAAAAAAAAAAAAAAAAAGTTGGCATAAAATAAATACGAGAAATTGGTTATTTTTAAGAAACATGCATAGACATTGAAATATAGCTGTTGTTTCCAGTGTTGCTTATTTTTTGAAGTTGATAATATTTAGCAATTAATATGGAAAGAGCAAGGTTGGTAAAAAGTACTGATGAGATTTCAGGATTTCAGCGTGGCATGTGAGAAGCTTGAGAGTTAACACTCCAGCCTAACAACAAGTAAAAATCCAAATGAACTGAAAAATCAGCAATCCTTTTTGGATCTCTCAGAGAAGTAAGGCCACAGAGCACGTGGCTGCCCTCAAAATTACACAGACAGACAGGTGGACTCAAGGAATCACAGCCTGCAAGAGAAAGAAAAATGACCAGACACCTTTATGGGAACCAGGGCAGGGGACAGAAAAACCTGGACTGGAATTGATAAACTGCTGAAGGCCCTAAGTAGGCAATTCTGAGAGCTGACACCCCAGGTGGATGCGTCATAGGAGGGATCCGACACTTCTGTGAGTTTCATCTCCAACACCTTAACCAAGTCCTCAGACCTATGCCAAAGGGGGGGGGAAAGAAACCACTGAAATACACTGAAGCATTCTGCTCTTCTCAACAAAGCCTGCATTCAGGAAAGTCTATATTAACACAGACAAAACTGTTGGGGATTTTTCAGAGCCTAAAACAACTTTCAAAAACAGAAATACAGAAAACCAGCCTGGTCTAGCCATCCTATGCCATCAAGTGGGGCGGGAGCTGACTTGTAAAGTCCACAGGCCACAGGTGCAGACTCACTGAGCTGGAAGTGTCACAGGACTGTGGGACGCACACCCTCCTCCACACTTCACACCAGCATATTACTGATGACCTATTGTACGTCATGTCCAGCTACCTATAAAAAAATTACAAGGCAAAACAGATGACAGAAAACACAGTTTGAAGAGGAGGAAGAATCAGAATCAATCACAGAAAGGGATGTTGGAATCAGAGTAAGAATTTCAAAAACTATGATTAATATATTAAGAGCTCTTGTAGATAAAGTAGAATTCAGTAACAGATGGCAATATAATCGGAGAGATGGAAATCCTAAGAATAAAAATCAAGGGAGGCACCTGTGGCTCAGTGAGTAGGGCAGTGACCTCATATACCAAGGGAGGCAGGTTCAAACCCAGCCCTGGCCAAACTGCAACAAAAAATAGCCGTGCGTTGTGGCAGGCGCCTATAGTACCAGCTGTTCTGGAGGCTGAGGCAAGAGAATCGCCTAAACCCAGGAGTTGGATGTTGTTGTGAGCTGTGATGCCATGGCACTTTACCGAGGGCAACAAAGTGAGATTCTGTCTCTAAAAAAAAATAAAAAAGAAATAAAAATCAAAATCAAAAAGAAACGCGGGAGATCATAAACACTGGGACAGAAGTAAAGAACAGCTTTGATGGGCTAACAGGCATATTAGACACAGCTGAGGAAAGACTGACTGAGCTTCTGCAAATTTAAAAGGCAAAGTGAAAATAAAAACAAACATACAAGCAAAAAAATCAGAACAGAACAACCAAAATTATAAAAGGTATAACCTATAATATTTATAACAGGAATACATGAAGGTGAAGAAAGGAAGGAATAGAAGCTTGAGAATTTCTACAAATTAATCTGCAACACCAAACCACAAATTAAGGAAGCTCAGAGAATTTTAAACAGGATATATATATCTATCCTAACAAGTAAAAAGCCACATGAACTGCATATATATGTGTGTGTGTGTGTGTGTGTGTGTATGTACATGCACATGTTATATTCAAACATCAGAAAATCAATGACAAATACAAAACTTTGAAATAAGCTAAAGGAAAAAAAATAACACCTTGCCTATCTATAGAGGATCAAAGTTAAGAATTACATTCATTTTTCTTAGAAACTATGCAAGCAAGAAGAGAGTAAACTATTTAATGTGGGAAAAAAAAAAAGAAACACCTACAATTCAATACCCAGTGAAATTATCTTTCAAAAGTGAAGGAGAAATGAAGCCTATCTTAAGCAAATGAAAACTGAGAAAGTTAGTTGGCAATAGACCTGTCTCGGAAGAAATGTTAAAGGAATTCGTTATAGAAAAGGAAAAAGACACATGTCAGAAACTTGGACCTACGTAAAGAAAGAACATCAGAAAGGAAATAACTGAAAGAAAAAAGAAAAAACTTATTTTTCTTTTTATTGCCTCCCTTTCACCTTCCTGTCCTTTTCTTTGGCTTCATCACTTTTCTCCTTTTTACCTTTTGTTTTCTCTAACTTTACCCACTTTCTTTTTTACTTTACCTACTTTTGACCAAGCTGCAAGCTAGAGTACCATCAATTTTTTGCACCCAAACAGTACTAGCCTTACTACCATGCACCATGAGTAGCTTTTATTTTATCCAATTATCTTCATTCTGAGAGTAACAGAAAAATGTGATAAATTATCTCATTGTATAAATTGTGAACATTGGTCATATTTACTTATCTTAAAAAGCAACCATCCCTAAGACATGGAAACCATCTCTAAGACTGTTTACATAGAGAAAGAAATAACAGGTGAAAAGTGAGGGGGAAAAAATCTGGCAAGAGGAAAAATCTAAACCACAACGTCCTGCTCTAGCCATCACATATAAACAAAATCACACAATAAAAAAAAAAAAAAGGTACTGGTTCCCAGAAGTTGGATAGTAAGTATGAATCTAAACGGGCAGTGAACTTATTTGTTAATGTGTCTTTGTGTAAGTGGCTATGAGGAGAATATTCCTCTGCAGAGCAGGCTACCTTATCAGAACACCAATGTAATACAATCATTAAACAAAATTTGTGGTTTCCTATAAATTTTACTTGTTATATTAGCACTTGCAACAATGGCTTTGCTGTAAAGTAGAATAAGATTGTGAGACACAAAACTGGAAAAAAGAATTATGCAAAATGTTAGAAAATCTGTGACTAACATCAAATTCAGTTTTCAAAGTCTAATAGCTAAGGCTGTAAGAAAAAAGTCTCAGAAAAAATGGTAAAGCATAACGTAAAACAAAATATTGCCTTGCTTGGAGTGGCATTCATGAGAGTCACTTGAAACTCTGGTGTTCTTACAAGCCTCTTGTGCAGATTCTGATCTAGCTCAGGGCTAGTAAACTATAGTCAAGGGCTAAATGCTCTCTGCCCACTTGTTTTTTTCCAGTCAAGTTTAACAGTCAAACATTAAGCTCATCTTTCCTTATTATCTTCCGTGGGTATTAGGATGGATCAAAGTCAAAATATTGACTTTCTGTTGCTTTATAGATAATGTTTGCTGACCCCTGGTCAAGCCTGAAAGTTTGTGAGAGCCTTGACATCCTCATAAACCCAGATTAAAATCTTGGGCATATCCATGCCCCGGGTGAGCCACATAATCAGAAGGTAAAAATGCATTTAGAAATCGCATTATTCAGGATCTCAACAGGAAACACAGGTCAGCAAAATTAAACATATTCTGACAGATTTTATCAATAAAATAAATGTTTATAATGATGTAGATGGATTTACAGCAGAGAAACTGTTGCCACTCAAGACCCTGGAATAATCAAAAGAAGAGGCAGGTTCCAGAGCACAAAGCAGAGAGACATGCGGACAGGACTGCTGGAGGGGAGCAGAAACCACTGCTTTGAACTATTTACCCTCCAGTCCCCTGGGGTGGCCCTGGAAAGTGAGATGGAAGTCAGAGGGCACAGAAACCCTGTGGTTGTGCCCCCGGTCAGCCTCTTGGAGTAGAGGGTAGAGTAAGAAGGGTGGAAAATAGTTCAAGAATAAACAGACAGAAAACATGGTTAAAAGAATATGAATGACTTTTTCAATAAATGGGGTCTCTAATTAGCCATCGATAATAGCACATCAATTGATACCTTCAGTCAGACTAAGTGTGTGTGCGTGCATGTGTGCGTGTGTGTACATGTGAGCATGTTTCCCTTGTGTACATGTGAGCGTGTGTGTACGTGTACGTGTGCATGTGCGTGCGTGCATGCTTGTGTGTGTGCATGTGCATGCCAGCGAGAGCGCAAGAACAAGGCGGGAAGCAGGCCTGGCAGAGGCTCATCGTGACGTCTGCATGACTGAGCACGTGAGAGCACACACAGGAAGTACAGGAAAACCATTTACCTGGATTTAATTATTTTCCCCCTAAATATGTAATTACTGACAGGATTTGTTTCAGATTCTCTAGTTACTTTGTAATTTTATTGGAAACTTTCAGAAAACAACCAAGGTATCAAGCCCTCACCAGTATTCTTCCAAAATCACTGTAAATTATTTAATGGAGAGACTTCCAGTGGCTCCTGTGACCATATTCAAATGATGGCATTAAGTTTTAGCGAACGTCCTCTGTCCAGAGTCGTTCATGAAGGAGGCAGCACACACAAGTTACGCTGGTCATGTGTAAAATGAAATCTTTAAATCCTGCATTTTTCTAAATTCTTTAGATCTTAAAGTCTTTTGCTTGCAAAGATACATTCTACCTAATCATTTTGTCAACCTTAGTATTAGTTGTTCCTGAGTATTTCCTTTGTATATTTTATAGAATCAGAAAAATGCAAACAACTTAAAAACAGGCATAAAAGATTACTGGGTAGCTACCTTCTAATTCTCTTTGCCTTTCATTTTCTCTGAGCTGTTTTGCAAATAGGTCAAATTGCAAAAAGCTGAGCATATTGTAAATTATTTTGTCCACAGATAGCAAATAAACTGTCCGGTAAAAAAAAGTTAACTATCCCTTATGGTTATTGACCAATTTTGCATCTATAAATTCAGTTCCGCATTCTCGAGTGCCTCACGCATTCTCAGAACTAGTTGTAACACTTTAGTATTTCCCTCATTAATTGTTAATTTAAACAAAACCATTAACACATATATATTTGATATTTGTATGAGTGTCATGCTTTTACCATCAAAAAATATATATCCTTCCCAGATACCTAAATCTGAGGGTAGTGACTTAAGCCAGGGGAGATACATTAGTTTCTCAAGAAGTTTTAAAAGACGTTCTGGACTCCCTACAGGCAGAAGGATAGCTCAGAAGCAGTTCAAGTAAACATCAATTTAAGCACCACAGGCTTTACGTGTCAAGTTGATAAAGGAAAGGACTCAACAGACAAACACATACAATGCTTCTTTTTTTTTTATTAAATCATAGCTGTGTACATTGATATGATCATGGGGCAATGCTTCTTAACTTGATCTGTGATTTTTATCATCAACCGCAGTACTTGAAAAGCTTGCCTCGTAGTACTTTGAAAACACTCGGAGAATGACAGGGTATGACTTCCCTTTTTTAAGGCCAAGAAAATAAGTAATTTTATTGTTGTTTCAATATTTTTATAAGCATGCTTCAAGCTTGGGTTCCCTCATCATGAAAACTGTGGGTTTCCTCCTGTAACACACTCTTATCAGGTTAAGGAGAAAAGGTTTGCATCTCATGCAAGATTAATCGGTTTCTGCCAATTTTAAAGGTATCATATATATCTTACAGGCTCAGAGAAGGTTGGTGGCACCATCTATGGCCTCCCACTTGGCCTGGATGCAGGTATGTATGAATAATCTAACGACAGCTTGCTCTGCATGCAGCTACACACAGAAATGTTTTCCCTTAAAGTTTTCCATTTCATGTAAAAATTCACTCACAAGTACCTTTGATAATAGCCCAATAGTTTAACTTATATGAAATGGGACTTTTAAAGTAAATGCATAAATCACCACAAAAGTGTTGAGACAGACTGTGTTACAGTCCATTATTTCATTTCCAAGAAACATAATCAACAGTGTTCTTTCTGATTCCCTCATGCAATTTTTGACTTCCTCAGCTTATAGGCATTGCTGGGAAGGCTCCATTTGTTTCCATCTGCATGAATTTACACTCCTTGACTTTGTGTATCTCAAAACTTTGGTAAGTTATATTTGAATCAGTAGGCTTTGACACAGAGACTATGTTTAATGCTATCAACTGTAGTTATATGAGTCGAGCAATTAGAAATAAAAACCAGATATACAGAAAGATTGATTGATAAATTGCACTATGGTTTAAGTAAACAACAACAACAAAATGAATATGTGGTTAGGATATGGAGCTAGTAGCCCCTTTGAATGGACTGATGAGTGAGTGTTGAAGGAAATGGTGTCTGCTAAATAAAAATAAATTTTATTAAGAAAATCAGTAGAAAAATAAAAGTAGACTTTTTCATATCTCAGCCACTAAGGGATAGGTTTAAAAAAAAAAACATACTTTTGTTCAATTTGTTTATCCTCATTCTCCCTAGACACTGAAGCTTGGGATGTATGAGTTGATGAGAATAAACGTAATCCTAACCAGGTCTCAATTAATGAGTGGTAACTTTTTATTAATACTAATGACCAAAAGAACAACATCATCATCAAACATTCTTGGCATCAGAAAGGCATGTCAGTAAGTGGTGCTTCAGGGCAGACTCAGTGACTTGTAGCAACTTTTTGCAATTTGCTGCACGGATCTCAGTAAGTCCCCAGCAGCCTTGGAACGCAGCCAAAAAAGCCAGAATTTAGAGGTTGTTAAACAGATGGTGAAGAACAAAGAGTTCTGTTGACCTCAATGCCAGTTACACAACCATTTCTTTACTTGGGTCAGATTAATGATTTTCTCAAATGGGAGGGCGATTATTCAAAATGATTCCTAGCTATGGGTAGTCCAAACTTGTAATGCATGTGCTTACTGGTAAACAAGGAGATGGTTGTGACATCTGCTACCATTTGCATTCCAGCCAACAAGGTGAATCTGGAATTGGTTGCTTCTATTTGCACTATGTATTGACATAAAACTGAGCAAAACAGCAAAGAGCTTGGCTAAAAACAAAATTACTTAGAATAATATACCACTGATCAATGTTGTACGGTGACATATTTCTCAATTATCTCATCAGACAGATGACCAAAGGCTATTTCTTGGTTTCTGCCTCCAGAGAAGCGTGGAACTGCCTTCATAGGCTTTTAAAATATCAAATTCTGGCCAGGCGCCGTGGCTCACATCTGTAATCCTAGTACTCTAGGAAGCTGAGGCGGGAGGATCACTTGAACTCAGGAGACCAGTGAGACCCCTTCTCTACTAAAAATAGAAAAATTAGCTGATTGTTGTGGCAGATACCTAGTCCCAGCTACTTGGGAGGCTGAGGCTAGAGGATCATTTGAACTAGGAGTTTGAGGTTACTGTGAGCCAACCTGACACTAGGGCATGCAAGCCTGGGCAACAGAGTGAGACTCTATCTCAAAAAAAATGATAATTAATAAAAATAAAACAAAACATCAGATTCAATAATAGGGTGTATGCTTGAATATAAAGCTAAGCACAAAATGCAGACATATATTAAATACTGTTTCTCCTTATCACACTGATTATCTTGCATCATATACATACATATACACACAAAATGTATAAAAGAAACACTACATTAGATTCTGAACCTTAAAAATAATAAATTTTAGGTATGAAGTCTACAAAGACCATATGATTCTCTCAGTTGATGCAGAAAAAGGCTTTTGATAATATCCAGCAGACTTTCTTGATAAAAACACTTAAGAAAATAGGTTTAGGTGGAATCTTTCTTAAACTGATAGAGGCCATCTACAACAAACCCAGAGCCAATATCATACTGATGGAGTACAAGTGAAAGCATTGCCACTCAGATCTGGAATTAGACAATGATGCCTATTGCCCCACTGCTATTCAATATGGTACTAAAGGTCCTAGTCAATGCAATGAGGCAAAAGAAGGAGATCAAATGGGAACACAGGAGGTCACATTCTTACTCTTTGTGGACAATGTGATCTTATACCTGGAAAACCCCAAGTACTAAATTACAAGGCTCATAGAAGTGATCAAGGAATATAGTAGTGTCTCAGGACACAAAATCAATACTCACAAATCAGCAGCCTTCATATATACCAGTTAACAGTCAAGCTGAGAATAAAATTAAAGACTAAATATCTTTTGCAGTAACTCCAAATAAGATGAAAGACCGTATTAGTTTGCATTTCCACCAGCAGTGTAGAAGTGTTCCCTTTTCTCCACATCCATGCCAACATCTCTGGTCTTGGGCTTTTGTGATGTGGGCTAATCTTACTGGAGTTAGATGATATCTCAAGGTAGTTTTGATTTGCATTTCTCTGATGATTAAGGATAATGAGTATTTTTTCATGTGTCTATAGGCCCTGCACCTGTCTTC
>CAUYPK010088772.1:0-12535 GCA_963574355.1 Loris lydekkerianus
GCCTCTACCTAGATACAGCCAATGTGGTACCATGCCACTGGCCCGACCCTGTCACTCACCTCTTCCCCCGCCTTCTTTCCCTGCCCCTTCTCCACAATAAAAAAATAAATAAATACAAAAAAAAAAAAAAAAAAAAAAAAAAAACCTAATACTCAGTCAATGAATAAACTGAATAGAAACCTTCTACAAAGAGAGAATTGAATTGTTTAGTGTAGACCTGCAACTGTGTATATAAGTTGTCCTCACCCAGGAAGACCAGGTTTCTGTAGGTCTCTAACATGACTTCCCAATACAAATGCTGCTGAGCAAGGTCCAGGCAAGCCCACTCATCCATAGAGAATTCAATAGACACGTCCTTGAATGTCAACACTCCCTGAAAAACAAACATATTTACCAAGAAAACATAGGAATATGGAATTTCACTTTTTTTTTTTTTTTTTGAGACAGAGTCTCAAGCTGTCTTGAGTACTCTGGGTAAAGTGCTGTGGGTGACAGCTCACAGCAACCTTAAACTCTTGGACTTAAGTGATTTTCTTGCCTCAGTCTCCTAGCTGGGACTACAGGCACCCTCCACAACTCCCAGCTATTTTTTTGTTGCCACTGTCATCCTTCAGCTGATCCAGGCTGGATTGGAACCCACCAGCCTGGGTGTATGTGGCCAGCGCCTTAACCACTGTACTACAGGCACCAAGCCATGAATTTCACTTTTAGTTAAGTGAGTGAAGAGAACTCTTGATGACTTATAAGAGTAAATGCAACTGCCTAATAAGTATAGAGGGGATATATTCCCTCATGTGTTGTCTAACACTGAAGGAAGGAGATGAAATGGCATCTACAAAACTGGTGTACATGTCAGACATTTTGGGTCGACACAGTAGAAATAAAAGGCCACCAATACAGGCATTTAGAATTTTGTGCCTTATTTACATACATGTTATAATCTGTGTATGTTTTTTATATGACAATGTCATGATGAAATAAATGATAACTCTAAAGTTTTAATTTGTACAAGAAGAGATCATGAAAAAATGGAGATTATTTTTTGGATGATATGAGGTGAAGATTCCATTTCCTAATTTCCAACTAGCTCAGCAGGAATGACAATGCTTCAGTCCCATGATGATGATTTTTCAAACATGCAATGAACTGCAGACACTGGATTTATTTCTGTTGGTTCCTGAACCGGTAAACAAAGATGACAACCTTTACTTTCCCAAGAAAGGTATATGGAAGAGAATCTAAGAAGAAAGGGGTGCTTTCTCAATAAACGTTTTGATTTGCTTACATTAGTTGGTAATCTCCCCAAGTTTTTATTAACAATACAGAAGCTATACTGAACCCTACAATAGAATATGTGTCCAAGAGCACCGTAACTGAGTGAATAGAATTAACATCAACTGTAACAGGACAAATTAGTATCAGGTGCTGATTCACAAGTGCAAGCCCAACATCACTGCTGTGATAGTACTGCCCTGAAAAAGTCAATCATAATCTGATAAAAAGTAGCTGAGAAAAACTCAGTTTTGGTAAAGTTAAAGTTACAGATATCTGCCATGTCTTCTAATCTCTCATCCTGTCTTTACATAGCTTTCTTTACCATTCCAGAAAGCAAGTCTTTTCTAATTATTCTGCTTATGAGAACTTTGAATTACTCTAGGCCTTTAATACCATCTTCTGTAAAAGTGCATGGACGTCATCCTATTTTACATACAACCGATGGAACTTCCAGATACAAGTGAAATAGTACATATTCCCCTTCTTTGCTACTATCCAATGACACAACAGCATCCACAATGAAAATCTTGAGCATCCACATTTTTTAGTAGAACTTATCAGAGATTTCACACTTTTCCTGTATATCCAGGAAATTATCACATACTCAGATATTTATAGTTAAAAAAAACCACTAATGTCAAGAAAAAAAGATATATTAGCTGTACAACTAAAACCTGAAACTATTAGTCATAAATATATCAAGTTCAAAAAGCGCCCACTTCAATACACTGACCTGAATAATTCCTTACTTAAATGTAACTTAACTGCCTTTCTACCTCATATCAATAGACACACCAAGCTACCCTGAAGATAGTTCCTATTATATGGCACCCAGGCTTTTTCATCTATCCCTGCTACAACACAGGGAAACTTTGTTCACTAAGATTCACCCTTTTTCTACCCTGGGTAGAAAACTTAAGTTCAATGGTCTAAAGTAACTTAAGATATTAACCTTCCTGAAAACTATAATAGTCAACTACACCTTTTTAGCCCTGCTAAATACACCACTTTAGCCATTTTTGTCATACCAACAATAGCTATTTGGCTGAATTTGAAAATCAGTCTATTGGCTTGTCAAGGCCCTTAATACAACCTCTCAAGCCATAAACACGCTGAGCATTGAACTAAAACAAGTATGAGAAGCTGTACTAAAAAAACAAGCAGTCATTATTGATTATTAAAACACAATCATAGATGTAAAAACTTTAAAATCTATGTACTGCGTCAATTTATTTAACAGTTTTCAACTCATTAAAAACAAGATGTATAAAAGACATAGTCCAAATAATACAACAAACAAGATTTTTCAGAACATCCAAAACTTCCTATCTAAAGTACTGTAACAATTGCCCAACTTTACCTAGGTCTATACCATTATAGGTATTCATATGTTATATATCATAAGCTTCTTAATATGTTATAAAATACAATGTATACCATTTATAAGTACCAGCTGTTTCACAAATTTCTTTCTTTTTGATAGAGTCTCACTTTGTCACCCTCCGTAGAGTGCGCTAGCATCACAGTTCACAGCAACCTCAAACTCTTGGGCTTAAGTGATTCTCTTGCCTGAGACTTCCAAATAGTTGGGATTACAGGTGCCTGGCTATTTTTTTTTTCTTTTATTTTTAGACAGGAGTTGTCGCACTAGCGTATGCTGGTCTCAAACTCATGAGCTCAGGCAATCCACCTGCCTTGGCCTCCCAGAGCCCAGCCTTGTTTCACAAATTTCAAAAACAAAATTAACCAGCACGACCCGCATGTCAATTTAACTAATTATAACAAATTTAAAATTATTTTCATTTTAAATCAATTTCATAGATGAGAAAATAAAATAAATAATAGTGTGGTAGACACAGACAACCCTACAACCTTTCTTAGCTATTTCTAAACTGAGAATTCACTTTAAAACATATGATGAGTAAGTCAGTCAAATGGGCCAAAGCAGAAATAGGAAATAAAGATAATAATCGTGAAAAAAAAAAAAAAACAAGTAATGAGGCACTATAGAACAAGTTAATAGCATGTTAAAGATGTTTTATTAACAACAATTGATTAATTTTAAATTGTCAGATGTATTTAACTTGCTTGCATGTTGTTAATCACATAAGTGTATTTCTAGTATACTTGTGAATTTATTCCCTATATAAAGTATTAAAATTTGTTACATACAAAAAGCAGTATTTAAAAAATTACTCTCGCGGTTCTCCGGAATTATTAGCCTGTCCCATAACAAAGCCTTTTTACACATCAACTCCCTGTCCCGGTGTTTAACTACAACTACAGGTAACCGAGACACTTCCGGTTCCGCAACAGAGTGAGCCACCTCATGGAGACCTCAGTTTATTTAACAAAAGAATAAAGGGGCTGAGAGTCCCCCAGACTACAGATCCTCTCATGAAAAAACCTCACAAGCTCAGTTAGGATTCTCCCCTGAGGACCCTTCTAATATCACCAGGAGGGAGGGACGCCGGCGCTGCAGGCGCACAGCTGCTCAGAGAGCTCTGGGCTGTGGTGCAAGTAACAGGTTCAGAAACGCTTGGAACAACAGGGTCCCAACTCCCTGCCCCACTCCTCCTTTTGCCAAGTGGGCTCCGTGGGCCAAGGGGTGCCAGTGGCAAACTTTAGTCTGAAGACTCTAAAACTAAAGGGAAATTGCCTGGTCCCGCCACAGGCACTTCTGGCTCCAACCACGGCTCTCCCCCTCGCTGGACCCTCAGTCTCCATACTCACCATTTCCCAGCTCCGGGGATGTTCTGGTGTCCTCCTACAGATCTCCCAGTACCTGCAGGTCACAAGTGACAGAGGCGGCTGCAGAGACACTTGGGATCTCCAGGAGATGGAACAGCTGAAGAGGAGGACCCGGCTCAGGGCCCAAATGAAGCGACAAACGCTGCTTAGAATCCCAGGTGCCGCCTTCTTCTTTCTGGCTGTACATCTGATTGGACAGTTCATATTGGAGCATCCCTGATTGGATACAGCCTAAGACCCCACCTCTCTAACCTTGAAGGACAGGAATGCCATCCAAGAAAATGCTAGAAAAAGCCAGAATGCAAACACTTTCTTCCCCATAGCACTTTTTTTCTTTCTTCTTTTAAATTAAGGGCAGGCAGCAGTCCCAGCTACTTGGGAGGCTCAGGCAAGAGACTAGCTTAAGCCCAGGAGTTGGAGGTTGCTGTGAGCTGTGATGCCACTGCACTTTACCCAGGGTAACAGCTTGAGGCTATGTCTCAAAAAATATATAATATTAATAATAATAATAATAATAAATAAAACAATTGATTAATTCAGGGCAGGGCTCATGACTTTGTTCATCTCCATATTCCAGAGCCACTGTGCCTGCCATACACTAACTGTTTAACAAATTTCGGTAAGAGGAATGTAACTTTATTTACTGAGTGTTTAGTCTGTGCAAGGCTTGGGCACCTATTATTTAAATAGGAGTTAGAGTTTACTTTTAAGTCGTTTTCAATACACATAATGATGTCTAGGTAAAAACATGCACATGAAGAACTCAGTAACCCTATAGACAGATGAACGCCATTGGAAGTTAAAGCAAAGGTAGTCTATGGCAGTTCAGAGAAGGGTGAAATTACTTGTCATGTCCAGGGCGCTAGCATTGCAGGAGGCTTCATGCAGGAGGTGGTGTTTAAGCTCCCAACTAACAGACATATGTGGTATAACTCTGGGGTAAGGGCTGAGCTACAACGTGGACTTTTCCTAACAAACTCTGTAGCTCTTTTTACACAGGGCTTTGTGCTTTCTCTGCCATGCAGCTCTGCCTGAGGAATACTTGTATTTAGCGCTGAATGTAAATTATACCCTTTTATGAATTTCAGTTATATAGGCATACATATGTGTTTCTATATAAATGCAAAGTAAATACATGTTTTCACTCATGGAAACAACATGCTAACAATTATATATCTATATTTTATGGTGAAAAGTTATATACAGAGTGGACATAAAGTTCGCATGCAATTACAATAGTTTACTATTTAAACTTAAAACTTCAGGGCGGGCTAGGCATCCATAGATCAGCTGTTAGGGTGCCAGCCACATGCACCAGGGCTAGTGGTTTGGAAGCAGGCCAAGGTCTGCTAAGCAAAACAAACAAACAAACAAACAAACAAACAAACAACAAAATAGCTTGGTGTTGTGGTGGGCACCTGTCGTTGCAGTTACTAGGGAGGCTGAGGCAGGAGAATCTCTTGATTTCAAGAGATTGATGTTCCTGTGAGCTGTGACACCACAGCACAATATTGAGTGTGACAAACTAAGACTCTCTCTCTGAAAAAATTAATTAATTAATAAACTTGAAACTTCGTAATTTCAATTTTAGTTAAAATACTTTACTATTTATATTGCACATGAACTTTATATCCAGGTTGTATTTAGAATTAGCCAGCTTGATTTCGTATTTTTATTTATTTATTTTTTTGAGACAGATTCTCACTTTGTTGCCCTTGGTAGAGGGCCATGGCATCAGACCTCACAGCAAAATAAACCTCTTGGGCTTAAGAGATCCTCTTGCCTCAATCTTCCAAGTAGCTGGGACTACAGAAACCCGCCACAATGCCCGGCTATTTTGTTTAGAGATGGGGTCCCTCTGTGGCTTAGGCTGGTCTCCAACTCATCAGCTTAGTCAATCCACTCACCTTGGCCCTCCAGAATGCTAGGATTAGAGGTGTGAGACACTGTGTCCAGCATTGGACTTGGTTTAGATGATCACAATTTGATGGGCAACATCCAAAGCATCGTAATCGGCCATCAGTGGAACATATGCCTTCTCTCCATCAGGTCTGATCTGGGTGTTGACCTTGGCCACATCAATATCACAGAGCTTCTTCACAGCCTATTTGATCTAGTGCTTGTTGGTTTGACATCCACAATGAACACAGTGTATTGTCTTCTCTCTTCTTCGTGGTAAACTCCATGGTCAGGCAGAACTTGATGATGCACAGTGACCAAGCTTGTTTCTCCTGGGGAAGCCCTTCCTGGGATATGTGAGATGCTCACAGAGGAGCCACAGAGCCATCAGTTGCCAAAATGTGGGTGATGTATGAATATCCTTTTTTTGTGGGCTATGGTTGCTTTTTACCACTGCCTTCTTGGCCTTCAATGCCTTTGTTTTGGAAGGGATGGGAGCTTCCTTCTTTGCCTTTGGCACCATCTTGTGAAGAGCAACAATTATTTTAAAGTTTGAGATTTTAAAAAATTTTTCTGAACACTGGTCTTTTCAAGGGACTGAAATGGGAAGTAATCCCTTAAGTTAGCCTGTTCAGTAGAAAAGGGTCTACCTGTAAACACACTTCACACACTTCTTGGTAGATGCCTATCTACCAGAAATCATACACTGAACAAAAAATAATGGGCCTCCAAGAAGAAACCTCAATACTTTGGTTACAAAACTCTGCAAAGAATGGGATACACACATAAGCAATGTGATTACTGTGACTGGACAGGGCAAGGTGGGTGTGAGATATAGATTTCTGAGAGGTACCTGAAGTCTGATAATTATATCCACCACCTCCAGGGATTAGTGCCTCCCACTAATAATCCAACTTTTCAGGCTTTGAATCTCCAAATTGAACACAGGTGAGCACAGCACCAGTCTCTTCTCTGCCTCTGACCTGCACCAAGGAGAAGAGACCTTGGGGTTTAGCTGGGTAAGCAGTGATGTGAAACCAGGACAAGTGGTAGGTCAGTGGTGTTCATAAATTAGTAGGTAGGGTGCCAGACATGTGCACCAATGCTGGCAGCTTCAAGCCTGGCGTGGGCCTCCTAAGCAATAATGACAACTGAAACAAAAAAATAGCTGAGTGTTGTGGTGAGCACCTGTAGTCCCACCTACTTAAGAGGTTGAGGCAAGAGAATCCCTTAAGCCCAAGAGTTGGAGGTTGCTGTGAGCTGTGATGACATAGCACTCTACCAAGGGTGACATACTGGGACTCTGTCTCAGAAAAAAAAAAAACCCAGAAGTGGCAGCTAATGGGTGGGGTGGGCCTGCACCAGGGCAGGATGTTAGCACCTGGGTGGGGGTCAGGTACATCCCAGGGCTCCCTCTACTTTAACTTTTTCTTTTGTTTTTTGAAACAGAATCTCTATCTGTCCCCCCGCCCCCACCCAGAGTGCCATGGTGCCATAGCTCACAGAAACTTCAGACTCGTGGGCTTAGAAATTCTCTTGTTTAAGCCTTGGGAGTAGCTGGGGTGACAGACATGTGCCCAACCTCAGGCTTTTTTAGAATTTTTTTTGAGACATAGTCTCACTTTGTTGCCCTCCTTAGAGTGCCCTAGGGTCATAGCTCATAGCAACTTTAAGCTCTTGGGCTCAAGTAATCCACATGTAGTTATAGGAGAATTGGTAGTTGGGATTGGTTAAACTCAAATTGGTTCCTACTAAGTTGATGTTGGAGAGCAGAAAGTAATTCTTAAAGAAATTGTAGCTTAGGTCCAAAAATGGTGAATCACACCTATAATCCTAACTCTTGGGAGGTTACAAGGGTGGATTGCCTGAGCTCATAGGTTTGAGACCAGCATAAGCAAGAGCAAGACCCAGTCTATTTTTTTGAGACACCGTTTCAATCTGTCACCCTGGGTAAGAGCTATGACATCATAGCTCACAGCAACCTCAAACTGTTGGGCTGAAGCTATCTGCTTGCCTCAGTTTTTCTATTTTTTAGTAGAGATGGGGTCTTGCTTTTTGGTCAGACTGGTCTCAAACTCATGAGCTCAAGCTATTCACCAGCCTCATCCTCCAACAGTGCTAGGATTACAGGCCTGAGCCACCATGCCCGGCCAGATCCAGTCTCTATTAAAAGTAGAAAAACTGAGGCTATCCCATCTTGGTGGCTCATGCCTGTAATCCCAGCACTCGGTAGGCCGAGGCGGGTGGATTGCCCCACTCTTGCAAATGGTCTTCAGTAGAATGATTATATAGAGCTGAAAGCAATTTAAACAATAACAATTTTAGACACTGGCTTTTTATCAGAATCCAGTAAATATACATTACATATTTGGTCTGCAAAATCAGGTTAAGAACATTAAGAATATGCCATACTATAGTAAAGAGGAGCTAATTATTTTAAAGATAAATAAATGTTGCGTGTATACACTGCAAAACCAGGTAAGAATTTGCAGCACAACAGGAATGCAGAAGTTGTAGAGGTAAAGTATAGGCTGGGTATTGGTTCATGTTTTTAATCCTAGAACTCTGGGAGACTGAGGTGAATGGATCCCTTGAGCACAGGTGTTTGAGATCAACCTGAGTAAGAGTGAGACCCCCATCTCTACTGCAAATGAAAAAATTAGTCCAGCAAGGTTGCACATGCCCCTAGTCCCAGCAACTCATGAGGCTGAGGTAAGAAGATTTCTTGTGCCCAGAAGATTGAGGATGCTGTGAGCTATGACAACACAGCACTCTTCCCAGGGTGAAAATTGCTCAGCCTGAAATAAATGGGTCAATAAATAAATAAATTTGTGTTTGCATATATACATATATATTTCTAAAATAAAAGGAATAATCATCAATAATACTAATAATGAAAGCAGCAAAAAGAACAAAAAGAAAAATTTGTCATATTTATCCCCACTGCAGAATTTATGCCATCTTGGTAGAGAATGGTGAAAATGAAAGTAAACTGGGCAGTGCCTGTGGCTCAGCGAGCAGGGCACCAGCCCCATATACAGAGGGTGGTGGGTTTGAACCCACCCCAGGCAAACTGCAGCCCCAAATAGCCAGGCATAGTGGCGGGGGCCTGTAGTTCCAGCTAAACAGGAGACTGAGGCAAGAGAATTGCTTAAGCCTAAGAGCTGGAGGTTGCTTAAGCTGTGACACCACGACACTCTATCAAGGGTGACAAAAAAAAAAAAAAAAGAAAGAAAATGGAAGTAAACTTCCAAATCCCAGCTTTGTCCTCAAAAGGAGAAGAGTGACACCTGTGTTAATCCTTCTTCCTTTGAGGGTATTTTCAAAGAAAAGTTGCTGTCTCCCATCAGTGAGAGTGCTGAAAGGAATGGTGCTATAGTGTGTAAGACAGACTGGGGATGCTGAATTCAAATGATGCAAAATATTATTATAGCAGCAGAGAGACTCCAATGTAACAGACATATTAAAGTCTAGCAAGTGTTGAGAAAATGTTAAGAGGACATGGGAAAAAATGCTTCCACTAAAAAATAAGCACACATTTCCAGCAGCAAACTACTGCCCGAATGTATAGTTCTCCTTTTCTTAGTACAATGTGTGTCAGAGTCTTGCAGGATACAGCCATATCACAAAGTTTGTGAAAGGTGGCTTTTCTAATTCTCACAAATCAGTGAAAGCTTATAATATATACAATATATTAGGAAGATACAACCCAAAGAGAAAAAAAAAAAAGAAGAAAGAAAGAAAAAATCTGGAATTAACTATAAAAAATAGAGATGTCTAAATTACCTAAAGTTTTTATCTGAATAATGCTAAATTCATCAAATAGGAATGATACAGACAACTAAGTAAATTCAGAAAAATGAAGGTAGCAAACACAATGAAAATGACTGAGCAGTCCCAAATGTATGAAAAAGGTATAAAGTGTGAAGAAACCTCACCATACTTCAGCTAGGAGAAATAGAGTCTCATAAAAAGACAGATGAAGATAAAAGACTGAAAGACACACACAAAAAAAGAATCTTGAAAGCAGCAAGAGAAAACAGGTGTGTTTTTGTTTGTTTGTTTTCAGTTTTTGGCTGGGGCTGGGTTGGAACCCACCATCTCCAGCATATGGGGCCGGTGCCCTACTCCTTCAGCCACAGGAACTGCCCGAAATAGATGTGTTATTGCTAAGCATGCTTTGTCAGATTACAAGTGGATTAATGAACAGTAACTTTTCACATCAATAAAGACTTGGTGATATAGTCAAAGTTGTGAAAAAAGAAAAACTTGAAAACTGGATATTCACCAAAACTACCCTTCTACATGAAGAAAAAATAAATATTTATCAAGCTATGTAGATGCTGGCAGGGCAAGGTGGCTCACGTCTGCAATCCTGTGGGAGGGCAAGGCGAGTGGGCTACTTGAGATCACAGGTTTGAGACTAGGCTGAGCAAAAGCGAGACACCATCAGTACTAAAAATAAAAAATCTGAGGCAAGAGGATCGCTTGAGCCCAAGAGTTTGAGGTTGCTGTGAGCTATAGCAACACAACACTCTATACACGGTGATATAATGAGACTCTGTCTCAATAAAAAAAAAAAAAAAAAAAAAGAAAGTGGGCAGTAAACCTCTGGTAATGGGTCTAAATGTAAAATATAAAAAGATGCAATTGTTGACATCATTAACAAAATCCACTATAGATGTTAAAAAAAATTGTCAACAGTAAGTTCTTCTCTTTCAAAAGTTATATAAAATATTCACAGCAATTTCTCTTTCAAAAATTATGTACACAAGGCTAGGTGGGGGTGGCTCATGGGTGTAATCCTAGCACCCTTATAGGCTGAGGTGGGTGGACTGCTGGAGCCCCTGAGCTCCAAATCAGCCTGAGCAAAATTAAGACCCTGTCTCTACTAAAAATAGACAAACTGGGATGAGAAGATAGCTTGAAACTAAGAGTTGAAGGTTGCCGTGAGCTATGATGATACCATAGCATTCTACTCAGGGTGACAGCTTGAGACTCAGTTTCAAAAAAAAAAAATTACATACAAATTTATAGACTAAATTTCACAATAAAATGACAGACAGAAAATAAAGATAGGGAGGTCAACCACGGGGGCTCACGCCTTCAATCTCAGGATTCTTGAGGTCCAAGGTGGGTGGATTTCTTAAGCTCCTGGTTTGGAGACCAGCCTGAACAAGTGAGAGAGATCCTGTCTATAAGAATATATCTGAGTGTTCTGGCTAGTGCCTGTAGTACAAGCAATTCCACAGGCTGAAGCAAAAGGATCGCTTCAGCCTGTGATGTTGAGGTTGATTTGAGCTATGATGCCAAGGCACTAGAATGGGAGCAGCAATGTGAGACACTGTCTCAAAAAAATAAAATAAAATAAAATAAGTAAAGATAGGAATTTAAAAAGTAAATATCAAAATCCGACTCTACATTTGATACTCATCTTACATGTAATGACAAACATAGAATAAAAAATGACAGGACAGAAAGACACTTGGCCAGGTGCAGTGGCTCATGGCTGTAATCCAAGCACTCTGGGAGACCAAGATGGGTGGACAGCTTGAGCTAATGGGTTCACGACCAGCTTCAGCAAAAAGCGAAACCCTATCTCTACTAAGAATAGAAAAACTGAGGCAAGAGGATCCCTTGAGCCCAAATTTTGAAGTTGCTGTGAGGTATGATGCCACAGCACTCTTCCCAAATGACATCTTCAGACTCTGTCTCAAAAAAAAAAAGAACAAACAATCCTCCTGAATCAGCCTTCTGACTAGCTGGCATGACAGGTATCTGCAATGATATTCAGGTAATTTTATTTTCTATTTCTAGTAGACATGGGGTGTTGCTCTATTTTTGGCTGGTCCCCAACTCCTGAGCTCAACATACTTTCATCTCAGTCTCCCAGATTGATAGCATTATAGACATATGCTCCTGAGCCCAGCCAGAGCACAATATATTTTGACAGAAAACATATTTCATAAAATATGCTTTAAATCAAAACGGCCACAAAAGGAAAAGATTAAGAAGTAATAATATAAGGACTTATTTGTTAATAACCTATAACTCACTGTTGTTATTTTGAATGTATATAAAATATATGCTGAAAAAAATGCAGGACAGATACACAACCATCATGTACATCTTTATATAAAGAGGTATCTGACACATATTTACAGTAGCATTATTCACATAATCCATTTGGTGAAAGAAATCCACATTGGCCTCAAAAATCAAATGGTGAAATATAATTTAGATATAAAAAGGATATAAAAATGACAGAGTAAGGAGGGGATTAAAGATGGCGGCTGAGTAACAGCTTCCTTGTAACTGGGCTCGGCGAATCTGAGGAGACAAGACCCCAGACATCTCTGGCCGGTGGGATCTGCCTAGGATCATCCCTTTGAGGATACAGGGAGCCAGCAAGGGACTTCTGGACCCCAGGAGGAAGACAAAAACAGTGGAAAACTGGCAAGTGGCTGCATGTGTTCCATCAACCTAATCACGCCGGCAACCGTGAGTACAAGCAGCAGTGAGACTGCAAACTGGAAAGGCCTTACCTGTGAACTTTTTTGGTGTTCTTGGACTTGGCGCTCAGTTGAGCTGCATTGGGGAGAGCTTGAGC
>CAUYPK010088774.1:0-38298 GCA_963574355.1 Loris lydekkerianus
GGCGGTGCCTAGCCCAGGAGTTTGAGGTTGCTATGAGCTGTGACGTCAGGGCACTCTACCCAAGGCAACAGCCCAAGGCTCCAGTGTTCCAAAACTGTCTCACTCTGCCCCTTAGGATTAGGCAGTTCTGACCCCGTCTTCAAGCTGCTGAGTCACTAGGTTACTTTGTCCCGCCCGATCCTTGCTCTGGGACCCTGAGGACAAAGCTTGCCGGATTAGTTTTTCCACACAATGGCTTTCACTTAGCCCAGCTCAGTGGCTCCTTTTGGGGCCCCAGACAATGCCCAAAGTTCTCCACACTTTTGCTCAAGCTCTCCCCAGTGCAGCCCAACTGAGCGCCAAGTCCAAGAACACCAAAAAAGTTCACAGGTAAGGCCTTTCTGGTTTGCAGTCTCACTGCTGCTTGTACTCACGGTTGCTGGCGTGATTAGGGTGATAGAACACACGCAGCCACTTGCCAGTTTTCCACAGTTTTTGTCTTCCTCCTGGGGTCCAGAAGTCCCTTGCTGGCTCCCTGTATCCTCAAAGGGATGATCATAGGCAGATCCCACTGGCCAGAGATGTCTGGAGTCTTGTCTCCCCAGACTCCCCGAGCCCAGTTACAGGGAAGCTGTTACTCAGCCGCCATCTTTAATCCTCTCAACCTTTGTTATTTGTAATTCTACCCTTAGAAGCTGTTTTTGGAACTTCTCTCTATGATGATTTGCCTTTTGTAGTTGAAGCCTTTCCAATGATTTCACCCACAGACTCTGAATGTCAGTCTTCACGGGAGAGGGGCGGCGATGGCCCACGGACGGCCGGGGAGGTGTGGGTGTGCTGGCTCCAAGCCCAAGCGCCCTGCAGTGCCGGCTCAGCTCGGCTCGGCTTGTGTTCTGGACTTTTTAATTGCAACCAGACTGATGAATGTTTCCAGAACATTTATGTTAGAATGATGATTTAGATGCACTTTCTTATTCTACAATTAATATAATTATAGTTATTTTTTGCACAGTATAAGTCATGATGTGGCATACTACTTTCAATAAAACTTTTGTTTGAGAAATGTATGTACCATATATACTCGAGTATAAGCCACGTTTTTGCGGCACAAAATTTGTGCCGAGTTCAGGTTTTTCGGCACAAATTTTGTGCCAGAAAAACTCGGCTTATACTCGAGTATATACGGTAAGTAACTTAGAAATAAGGTTAAGATTTACTATAGCCTTTGCTAAACATTACGAAATATTGTGTCTGCCCAATCAATACCATGTAAAAACTTAGGAATTACTATGGTAGACATTTAATGTCCTTTTTCTACATTACTTATGTCCAGAATGATGGTAATTATGTTCTCAAGCCTCTTTCCTTATAAGACTTTAAAAATATGCTTCCTAAAATTTCATTTGTGACAGGCTAGAACAATGTTTAATCATTTTAGCACATGAACATATAGAAATTAGGCCAGGCAAGGTGGCTCACACCTGTAATCCCAGCACTCTGGGAGGCTGGGGCAGGTGGTGTGCTTGAGCCCAGGGGTTCAAGACCAGCCTGAGTAAGTGTGTCTCTACTAAAAATAAGAAAACTAGCTGGGTATCGTGGCAGACACCTGTAGTTCCAGCTACTAAGAAAGCCTAAGGCAAGATGGTCGCTCAAACCTAAGAGTTTGAGGTTACTGTGAGCTACGACGCTACCCAGGGCAATCTCAAAAATAATAATAAACATAAATAAATAAATAAATAATATAAATTGTTCATACCTATAATCTAATAGACTTGTTTTCAAATGGAAACCAGCTTGGTTGTATGTCAGATAAATTTGGAGTGACATTTATGATATTAAAATAATGTAAAATGTCCAGTTGCTCCTGAGACAAGGTGACTATATTTAGAAACAGGAACTTAGGTTTTCTGTTGCTGGCAGTGCAGTGGTCTATCAAAATAAGAAGAGAGCAGAGCCTGTGTCACATTGCTTGAATTGTTGCTGTGACTTTGGCCCCGTGACTAGGGAGATTACTGGGGAAGTGGAAGTACATAGGAGGGCAGACCCTTGCCTTCAGCCTGCTGGATTAACCAGTAATCCAAAAGAAACCGCAGCTATAGTTGTGAACAACTGACTTCCTTGTTTAAGTACCCTGCAAAAGCTGCAACTACTATTCGAATGAATCTGGAGCTCAATAGTATTTATAAGGACTTCTATAATGTGGTTTCTGTCTCTTTATCTAGTCCATTCTCAACACTTTCATATCCTGTGTTCCAGCCATACCGAAATTTAAATTTTCATTTAATTTTTAAGTGAAATCGTAACTGTATACATGTATGGGGTATAATGTGATGATTTGATATACAATGTGGAATACTTAAATCAAACTGATTAACATAGCCATCACCTCACTGACGTATTTTTTGTCATAAGACATTTAAAATTCACTCGTAGTTATTTTGAAATATACTCTTGCAGTGGGCACATTAGGTAAGATCCCACCAAATGCCCTCCCTCCTCCCAGCACTCCCCCTCCTCCCTTTCCCTCCTCCCCCCTCCTCTCCCCTCCCCCTTTACAGGTCATGTTTGTGGTTTACCCTTCCTATGAGTGTGTACGCTCCATGTGTACCTGCTCATCCTTCTTCCAGTCTCTTGTGCTCTTCCCTCTGTCTGGAATACTCTGCCTCCTGGTTTTTTGTTTTGTGCATTTTCTCCTTAATCTTCCAAATCTGACTTTGTTGCCCCTGCTGTTTGGACTTCCGTATCCTCCAGGCTGCATGTAGACTGCCTCTGTGGTTTTCTATATTCCCTCCGACACTTGCCTCACCAACCTGCGAGGCACTTGTCTCTCTCCCTCTTGAGTGTACAGGATGAGCTACATCCACGCGGCTTTTGGGCCTTGTTCCTTATTGGGTGGAAGCAAACACCACCACGTTCTACTCAGCAGGTGCTCTGAGAAGAAAACCTGAATGAATGCTGAATGAATGAAAACTGGCACGGACCCAAAGGGTGGAGCTGGGAATGGGGACCTCCGAGAATGTGAAGTAGGGAGTAGCATCTGCGTTAGAGAAGATAGTACTGGATATTTTTAAGACTCTTCATACATGTCACCATAGTGTTTTTGAAAAGGGTTCTGGCCATCTAGATCCCATCAGAGTCCTGGCTGGAATGAGCACTCAGTAGCATAGTATACTCTACTTTTTGTCTATAAGTTTGTTAAAATGTTAATTAATTTCAGAGCTCAAAACCAGTATGTTATATGAAATTTTATACTTGTTTCCTTTTGTTGAGACAAATACCTATAGACAAATACCAAATTTTGTGCCAAAAAAAACTCGGCTTATACTCGAGTATATACGGTAGTTTAAAAATCTATCCCTCTGGGATATTTTTATCTCCTTTGCTTATTTTATCTCTTGAGATATGGATATTTTATTAATTGATTTGTGTGAGTTTTTTATATGTTTAAAAGATTGGCTTCTGATTATTGATCTTGTAAATTGTACTCTTATGCTTTCGAGTTTAATCTGATTAATGTACTTTTTTTTTTTGGAGATATATGTTGAAAATATGTAGCTAGCCATATCTATTACTGACATTTTCTTTGCAATTTGGATTATAGTTTCAAAAAAGCTTTATGTTTAGCATGGTGAAATATAAGTTTTTGTGAAAACTTTAAGGATTCAATCCAAAGGAGATATTAAGAATTCTGTAATTTAGGTGGGCATAATGGCTCACACCTGTAATCCTAGTACTTTGGGAGACCGAGGCAGATGGATTTCTTGAGCTCAGGAGTTCGAGACCAGCCTGAGCAAGAGTACAACCCTATCTCTACTTAAAATAGAAAAACTAGCCAGGTGTTGTGGTGAGCGCCTATAGTCCCAGCTATGTGGGAGGCTGAGGCAAGATGATCACTTGAGCCCAAGAGTTTGAGATTGCCATGAGCTGTGACACCATGGCCCTCTATCCAGGGCGACAGAGTAAGACTATGTCTCAAAAAAAAAATATAATAATAATTCTGTAATTTTATAGAAAATGGATTATACCTTTTAAAAATTTAGGTATTTCCCGTCAACAACAAATGTAAATTTCTTGCCATGACATTATGTATTTTACACAGACCTCTTTTTAATAACAACATAGTGTTTCACTGTGTGCACATACAATAATGTATTTTGGCAGATCAGTATAATGGGATATTTAAGTTATTTTTAACTTATTGCTATAGCAAATTATTTGGTAAACTTGCTTTATCATATGAGTTTGTGAAACTTTATAATTATACTTTCAGGATAAATTGTTTTTAAAAGAATTTCTCAGCTGGGTGCGATGGCTCATGCCTGTAATCCTAGCACTCTGGGAGTTCTGAGGCAGTGGATTGCCTGAGCTCATAGTTTTGAGACCAGCCTGAGCAAGTGTGAGACCCCATCTCAAAAAAATAGCCAGGCGTTGTTGCAGGTGCCGGTAGGCCCATCTACTTGGGAGGCTGAGACAAGAGAATCCCTTAAGCCCAAGAGTTTGAGGTTGCTGTGACCTGTGATGCCATGGCACTTTATCCAGGGCGACAAAGTGAGACTCTGTCTTCAAAAAAAAAAAAAAAAAAAGAATTTCTGGATTGAAGGGCAAATCTTTTAAAGTTAGTAACTAGTGACATAGGCTGGTGCAGTGGCTCACACCTATAGCACTCTGGGAGGCCAAGGCAGTTGGATTGCTTGAGCTCAGGAGTTCGAGACCAACCTGAGCAAGAATGAGACCCCATCTCTAAAAATAAACAGGTGTGTGTAGTCCTGGCTACTTGGTAGGCTGAGGCAAGAGAATCTCTTGAGCCCAAGAATTTGAGGCTGCTGTGAGCTATAATGCTACAGCACTCTACCCAGGCCCACAAAGTGAGACTCTGTCTTAAAAATATAAAATAAAATTAGTAATACACCTTGCCAAATTGTCTTCTAAAAAATAAGTAATGACTTACACTCATCTTGCAGTGTAAGATAGTGCCTACTTTCTCGCTCTGTTATCAAGAGTGAATATTTTAATTTTTAATGTTCTTTGCAAACTCGGTTTCCATTTGTGCGCTAATAATCCGAACATCAATTCTTTAAATATAATGAACACACCGTTTAAAAAATAATCTTTAAAAATAATACATACCAGAGTTAACAAGATGTTTAAGGGAATTGTTAGAGACAAAAGGATCTAAAGAAATAAGAAATAGCAGAAAGTAAAGACAGGGGGTGTGATAGACAAGCAGCGACTTCTCCACCGCCTCAGAGGACGCAAGAAGACCGCAGAGTGAGACCTTCTGCAGCGCCGTGAGAAAGTAAGTCAAGCTGAAATTGTACACTCAGCAAAACCATCTTTCAAGAGAAACATTATTCCATAGAGAGGATAAAGAGAGTCAAAAGTTGATTTTGTGAAAAGAATATCAAAGCTGACAAACTGCTGGCAAACAAAAAGAAAAAAAAAGAAGAAAGAAAAATAATAAAGAAAAGAAAGGGTCGATAGGTATAGGTGCTACAGACAGTTAAACAATTAATAAGCAAATGATATAAACATCTTTTTAAGCAATTGTAAAACTATTACAAAATTAAACATGGTCTAAATAAGCAGGAGATATAATCTGGAACTTGGCAAACTTGTTCTCAAAATTACAGGAAAGAATGAAAGAGCAAAATTGAAGAATCTACCTAAGATGTTGTCTTTTTCTAATGCTATGATACACTGTAGTATTGGGTAGTGTTAGGTAAATTGATTAATTCCCCAGGTAGTAGAGATCAGTAAGACCAGGGCAAGCTCACATATGGTGGTGGAGCAACTGGATATCAAAGTAAATAAACATGAAAATAGTCCTCTGTTGCCAACCAAATTAAAAATGGAAAAATAAAAATTATTAAAGATTTGATGGAAACTTTACGTCTTTTGTATTAACCTGGATTGAGATGGAATGCATTCTTCTTAGTAAAGCATCACAAGAATGGAGAAGCAAGAATCCAATGTACTCAATTCTAATATGAAGGCAGTAGATTACTTAGTACATGGTGGAGTAGGCGTAAGACAGAGTGGGGGAGAGGTGATGAGGATGGGGTTTGGGGCACCATGGTGTATGGCACACCTCTTGGGGAAAGGACATAATTATAAGAGGGAATTTACTTAACAAATGCAATCAGGGTAACCTAACTCTTTGTACCCTCAATGAATACCAAACAATAAAAAAAGAACAAAAAAAATTATTAAAGATTTTTAAAATGGTGTAAAACTTTAAATTAAAAAATACTAGTTTCTTCTTAATAGGGAAAGGTTTCCTTTTTTTTTTTTTTTTTTTAAGGAGAACACAAAACATATAAATCACGAGAGTAAATGCTTCCTAAATTTGAAAGTAGTAAAATAGGAATTTAATGTTTGTCAGAAAACACTACTAAAAATAGTGACAAGACAGCCACAAATAAGGAGAAAGTATTTGGAACAAATAAACAGTGAACATTACTTCCTGAATAAATGTGTAACTCAAAAAATCAATAGGAAAAATACAAATAGAAAGTTTATGAAAGTCACAAATGGATATTTTAAAGAACAAACATGAAAGGCCAATGAAATATTGCAATGATAGTCGATAGTAATAATTAAATGAAAATTACAATGGGTAACAATTTAGTATTGACCAAAATGAGAAGGCCAATGTAAATGAGGGTGTGGAGCAACGGAAACTTTTCATACAGTGCTTCTGAGATTGCAAACTGGTATAACTGCTTAGAAAACAATTCAGGATGATCTTGTAGAATTGAAGGTGTATGTACCCCATGAATTATCAGTGTTACTGTAGATACTTTTGCAAATGTGCACCAGAAGTCTGACCAGAAGAATATTCACTGTAGCTTTATTTTTTTAACAAAAATACCTTATAAATAATTTAATGGTACACTTAAAAGCAATGACTAAATAAGCTATAGTTATATTGTGTAATACTTCACAGGAGTGAAAACGAAAGAGCTATAGTTACAGTCATTAACATCTGCATCTCACAAATATAGTATTCAACATAATGCAAATCAAGAAAAATTATAAATAATAAAATGGCACTCATGTGAAAATCAAAAACTTGCAAAATTAAGTATGTCAATTAGGAATACATACTTGAGGTTAAGGCATGAAATGAAAGGAAAGAAATCATAAACATGAAACTCAAAATATTGGCTGCCTCTGACAGCAGACAAGGGTACAAAGTCACTACAGGTTCTAATTTTTAATTGGAATGAGAGCACTTTGTTAATATTTCTTATATGTATAGTTCATTTCCAGTATTTATTTACTATGAAATGTGACACATATGGAAAAAAAATAGAACATGAGACAAACACGTGCAGCTCCATGAATTATCAAAAAGCACACAGCTGTATAATCACCACATAGATCAAAATAAAACATGCAGGGTGGCGCCTGTGGCTCAAAGGAGTAGGGAACCGGCCTCGTATGCTGGAGGTGGTGGGTTCAAACCCAGCCCTGGCCCAAAACTGCAAAAAAAAAAATTAAAATAAATAAATAAATAAATAAAATAAAACATGCATGCATCCAGGCAAATATACCCTTTTATCCTCAAAAGATAGCCACCACCTTTGCAGATTTATTATATACACATGCTTTCCTAAACCCTATTGTTTTATTTTCTTTTGCTCTCTAAGACAAATAGCAATGACATTATACAGAATTAATTCTTTCGTTCTAGCTTCTTTGATCCACACTGTGCTGAGGAGATTCATACTGTTACGTACATTATTGAATGTAATAGCTATGATTCTTTCATTTTCATTGTCATATACTTTCCATTGCATGATACCTCACAAATCGCTATTCAACTGTTGATGGATTTAGATTTTTTCTAGTTTGGGATAATTATAAGTAATTATGCCAGATAGTTTTATCTATGTTTCTTTGTATTTCTCTTATATGTTAATAATCCTAAAAGACTAAACTATGTGGTGTATATGTTATTGTGTATATATTAATCACTACATAATAAGTGTGTAAGATATTCTCTCTGCTAAATTAATAGGCGGTGAATAATATTATCTTAATGTCACTTCTTTGATTATGGCTTGTGGCTTTTTAATATTTTAACTTGAATATCGTTCTTTGTGAGTTGTTATTGATGCTCTTTGCCCAGTTTTCATTTGTATGGTAATCTTTTTATTATTTATTAACAATTATATTAACCCTTGCACTGTCTTCCTGGTGGATAAATATGTTTTTTACAGTTAGTTCCCCATTTTGCTTTTTGCTACCTATAATGTCTGTTTGCTTTTTAAGCTTTCTTTTATTGTGATTGTAAGTTATATGAGGACTATAAAAAGTTTTAGATAACCAAATCAACAAACAAAAACTGTGAAGTATAAGTAAAGATTACAGGTATTTTAATTTTCCTCTTCCCAGCTAAATGTTTGGTGCATATATTTTGTAACTTTCTTGTTATATATTCATACACACATAGTATTTTTGTTTTGTGTGAGTGGTTTGTAGCTTCTTTTTTTTTTTTTTTTTTTTTTTAGAGACAGGGTATCACGCTGTCATCCAGGCTGTGCCATGATCACAGCTCACTATAAGCTCTGACTCTTGTGGCTCAACTGATTCTCCTGGTGCAGGCCACTACACCTAGCTAATTTTTTATTACATTTTATAGAGACTAGCTCTTCCAAAGTTGCCCCAGCTGGTCTCTGAGTCCCGGGAACAAACAACTCTCTTGTCTTGGCCTTCCGAGATGCTAGAATTACAAGCATGAGCCACCATACCTGGCTTACACACACAAATAGTTTTATAAAAGGGGAATTGTTTTTCTGTCTAATACAGTGGTTCTCAACCTTCCTAACGTTACAACCCTTTAATATAGTTCCTGTGGGTCACCACCTACAAGTTGAGAACTGCTGATCTAATAGGACACCGTTTTCTTTGCAACAGTCAATATCATTTATGCCATCATTTAAAAATATTTACATGGTATTCTGTTGCATAAATTTGCTAATTATTAATTCAGCAAATACTCATTGAGTCTCTTAATAGAAGAGACTTAATAGCATCACCATTTTGTAGTTACTTGCAGTAAGCAATGTACAAAAGTCTTGCAAAAGTGGAGCTTGAAAATTAGTGGATAAAACAGACAACGAACAAATTTTTTATATACTATGTGGTAATCATAAGTATGAGGAAGAATAAAGGAAGCAAAGTAGAGGAGACTGATGAATTGGTGTGAGGGCACAGGGTATTCAAGGACAACCTCATAAATGAACATGAACATGAATGAAGTATGGAAATCCCCTGTGCCTGTCCTTGGGGCAAAAATCAAATCCAAGTTTCCAAGATGAGTTTGGTTTTTTTATTTTTTTTGAGTGTTGTTTTTCAAAGCAATCCAACATTGGTACACATACAGATCATTTACAGTTATTTAAAATTCTTAACAAATTTAAAACAACCTTCCTCTTGCTAAATATTTTCTACATTTGTGCATGTGAGTACTATTGTATGACTTGGTGACCACAATGATAGAAAGACAAGAGAGTGTATGTCAATGGATATTAATCTGATGCCATCTTACTCCAGGAGCCTAATTCATATTCAGAGGAAAAACAAAACTTTGAGGATGAAAAAAAGTTCCCAAAGAATTTTAGAATACAGAATATTTATTTTAGAAAGGAATTTTTATAGCTAACACCAAAACAATGGAAATGACTTGCCTTTAGCTATTCTACTATTCATTACTTTTTTTTTTCCATGTTACTTTAACATCATGGAATCTTCGATAAAGTAATTTAAAGAGCAAGAACTTTGACACATAAATGTTTGTTTCTGCCCCCTTAGGTTGTGGATGATGAGTCTTTCCCAAGGCCTTTTAATGTCTTGCCTGTGAAGACAAAATGGAGCAAAGTTGGCTTCCATATCCTTCTGTTTGATCTGGAAAACCTTGTTGAACTTCTGCTGCCGCCCCCCCTCAGGGATGGTGACCCTTCCAGTTCTTTCTATGGTAGTGAGATCCTGAGAAGAGCCAAGAGCACAGTAGAGAAGACAATGACGCTGAAAAAAAATAAAAGTGCCTGTGGTCCTCTCTCAGCAGAGGCACAAGCCAAGCCTGCGAGTGAAAGCCTGGCCCATGGAGATAATACCAACAAATTGGCAGAAGAAAATGACGGCATTAGAAGACAGAAGAAAATGAAGAGCTCCAAAAAGATGCACCTTAAATCACCCAGAAAAGTTGATGCCAACCTCACAATAGACACAGCTAAATTGTTTTTATCTTGTCTCCTGCCATGGGGAGTGGATAAAGAATTAGACCATCTTTGCATGAAGCATCTCAATATTTTAAAGCTTCAGGGTCCCGTTTCTCTAGGACTTGCTTCAAATGAGGACCACTTCTCACTGATGTTGCCTGGTTGGGATTTGTGCCATACTGAATTGAAAAGAGACGATTCAAGAGTAAATTTATTTTCTGGAAAAGTTTTGGACTTGTCAAATAAATACATAGCCACTCTTCCAAATCAGCTTGTAGTTCCAAGAGGACTGGAAAATAATTGTGATTCTTTGCAAGAGTCGAATATCATAGTTTATTTATTGAGCAGACTATTTTTAGTTAATAAATTAGTTAACATGCCTTTAGAATTGGCCCATGGAATTGACAGGTAAGACATGGCTACTGATTTTGACTATCTAATTTGGGACATTAAAAAAAAATTGTCATTATTTGATATATTCAGGTCTTGTGTTTGCCTTTCTGCCTTCTATTGGAGGAATAAATACACAATGACTTCTTTGTTCAAAACATATTTAAAAAATCTTTTTTTTAATTCTTTAGGATTGGAGGATAATTTGGTAATATATTGATATGTTTTAAAATTCATTCATTCAACAAATACACATTGTTATCATAAAAATGTATCAAGCAAGACCTAGTGCTAGATGCTGAATGAATCCGTAGATACATACAAACATACACCTTGAAATCTACCACACATGGTGTAGGTTAAGGATGAAAAAAGAACATTTAAGTAAATGCTTATGAGGATATATTTTGAATATCATAAGGAAAATAAAAGTTGGAAAATGTCATACCTCAAATTATACCATTTAATTCATATTTTGGCATATTAAAATAGAAGAGGCTGTGGACTAAGTCATTTATAGAAATGATAATTTAGTAATAATAATAACTATTGCTTTTTGAATGTTTAATATCTGTTAGTCACTGTATAATCTCTTTACATTCATGATTTTATTTAATAAGCACAACAAAGATGGGACATAGATATTATTATTTTGCTGATTGTATAAATGAGGATATTGAAGCTAATGGGGAGAAAGTATCAAACTAAAGGTTAATTCTGCTCCTCAGAGCATCGGTCTAATTCTATAGCCTGATTAATTACTAATCTCAACTGTATGTTTACCTTCTCCCACTGTTAATATTCATTACAGTTTTTCATAGTCTGGTATTTCAGGATTGAATTTAATTTACCCAATGTTTACTTACTAACCTTCTCCTATATCCTTAGTACTGGCCTCATGAAGAAATAGAAAATACATTTGTGATTTGGGTAGAAACTCATTCAAATAAAGATAATGCCCAGGAAACAAGTAGAAAACATTGACAAGTAAAGGGATAAGGAAAAACATCTGTAGTACAGACAAATAGTATAGCTGGTTAGAATCAAGAAAATAATCAGCGTTAGGTGGAATCATCAGAAAGGCTTTCTAGAAGAGACATTGTTTGAAGTGCCCATTACGTGGTAGGTGACAGATGGGCCCTGCTGTTTCTGTCCTTTGAGAAGATCGTAGTTCAACAAAAGTCTGAGCCAGGCACTGTATAAGTAGATTTCCTGCCCTCAGTGAATCTGTAGTCTGGTGAGTCCAGAAGGATTACACGGGGTTCTTTATGTCATGTTTCTTTCCATTGTAATACCACTGTGTTACAGGGGTTTTTAATTTTCTCTTTGGTGGCCCTAATAATGAGAAAACAGAGAATGGTAAATTTCAATGATTTATATATGTAGTTTTTCTCTATTTTTTTTTTCATTTGTTCAGTTTAAATGCCAAAGTCTTTTTTTAAAAAATGGCAAATAGCTTTTACTTTTCTCTTTTTTCTATTGCTAAGAAAATTATACAACATCAAAGTTTGGTTAAGAAAAAAAAATGTAGTCTGCCTACAGTCAGAAGAACTAGGATTGAATCCTGGTTTGTTAAACCGGTGATGTGACTTTGGGCTTATCATTTAGCCTTTCTGAGCCTTATTTTCCTCTTTTACTCAATGAGGTGGATGGAGAAGTGATTTTCACATTCTTAAAAACTTCGGCTGCTAATGCATTTTATTTATTTGCCTCATCATGATCCCACAGAGCTGAAAGAGGATTTAATTATTGTTTGCCAAAGGTTTTCATTCTGAGTTTGTTCCAGACACAACACAGGATGGAGATGGCATGTCTGGTGCCCTTTAGGGGAGCTTATGGGCTTTCAGCAAGCCTCCATCAAATGGCCTTTAAATTGTTACCATACTTTTTTATTAAATCATAACTGTGTACATTGATGCATTTATGGGGTTCAGTGTACTGATTTGATATACAATGTGAAATGCTTACATTGAGCTAAGTAACACATCCATCACAATTATACTCTTTTAAAAATAATTTTGAACTGTACCATTGCATCATGCACATTAGGTGAGGTCCCCCCAAAGACCCTGCCTCTTCCCATGTCCCCCCTTCCCTTCCCCTCTGTCCTCTTCCCTTCTACTTTCTGGTCTATAGTTATGTTTACTGCACTTTAGTTGGTGGTTTAAAGAATTATTCATTTAGGCGGGGCATGGTTGCTAATACCTGTAATCCCAGCACTTTGGGAGGCTGAGGCAGGTGGATTGCTTGAGCTCAGGAGTTTGAGACCAGTCTGAGCAAAAGCAAGACCTCATCTTTACCAAAAATAAAAGAACTAGCCAGGCTTTGTGGCAAGAAGATGGCTTGAACTCAGAGTTTGAGGTTGCTATGAGCTAGGACACCACAGTACTCTACTCAGGATGACAGTGAGACTTCAAGAATTCTTCATTTAAGCAAATTACAGAATGGAAGTGTCAGTATTAAAGCCTTCTCTAAATCACTCCAGGTTTGAGCTTTAGCAGAAGCCTGGATATCAGTTTTTGAGAAATCAAAATAATGTATATTGGATTTGTCATACCAAATCCTTCCAACAAATTTGACCATTTTATAAACATTTTGTTGTGGTTGTTAGGGCTGAGTAATCACTGTATGCTTAGCAACTGTGTGCATGACTTGACTTAATTTTAAGGAAATAATTATCTGAAGATGAGAACACCCCTGACAGGATCTGAAGATTCCTATGATCAAACCATTGGCCAAGGCTAAAGTCTGCCTTCCTGAGGACCTGATGGAGGATGCCTTTGGCTGATGTTAACATGTTAAGCTTTAAAATTTTGTTGCATTAGCCAGAAGTCATATGACCACAGAAGCAAGGCCTCTCTTGTAAAAATTGGTCACAGATAATTATGGTAAACTAAGATTTGTAATTCAATTGTGGCTAAGATTTTTAGATGGTAGTAAACTGGGGGAAAAGATTCACAAAAGAGATAAAGGAGGAAGATGCTGCTAAAAATAATCTGTATTCAATTTTTCCAAGTTTTCTACAGTGGTCATGTCCCCCATCTTCAATTTATTTTCACAAAATATTTTTCATACTCAAATAATATTTTTTAAATCTCTTTTTTCTCCCAACAGTTCCTTCAAAATGGAATCTGTACATTATAAGGCAAAAAGCCCTGGGAATGATATTTTGAATATCTCAAGCTTCTATGGTTACTCAAGAAATGGTAAGGACATTACACACATAGGTAGGATCTGATTCATTTTTTTCCCTGTGATTATAAAATAACTAGTAAGTTCTTCTGTAACTGAATGGTGATGTTAAAATAAAAAACATTGTAGAAAACATAGATTTTGTCAAATGATCTTTGAAATGCCTGAATGTCTGAAACTTTTCAGCAAGGAAATATTTAGACATTAAATTAAGGTATTATGTGATTTATTGGAAAGTTTATTGTAGCAATATCTTTATTCCCAATAAGTGATTATTATTAGATAATTTCATTACTATTTCAGAAAACTGTTTTCTTCTGGGTAACAATCTTGAATTCTTCTGAGTAGCAATCTTTAAGTGCTTAGATATTCTTTTGATGTCAAATGGCTAATTCATCTCCCAAACCTGCTTTTCCAAATCTTGAGCATCTCAATAAATGACATCCCTAATTTGCTGATCGCTCAGGTCAAGAACTTGGGTATCATTTTTTTACGTCCCATTTCTCTCAAACTCCACATCCAATCATGTCACTTCTACCTTCAGTAACAATCCCAGCACTTGACTGTTTCTGACACCTGTGTGACCAACAACCCCCCACTCCCTTATGTCAGCCTTAATCCTGCCTAGCCTGGAAGTCCATGGTAGGATCCCAACCAACTCTCTGCTCCTGTTCTTGGCTCCAACCTTCAAGCAGCCAGAGAAATCTGTTTGGAGCTATCCGAACCTCACTCTTCTACTTACAACCTTCCCTGGCTTCTATTTCACTTGGAATAAAAGCCCCAGTGCTTATGTTAGCTCACAAGGCCCTCTGTGACCCGGTTTCTCTACCCATGTCACTGCACCCTTCCCCCATATGACATCATCTCTTAGAACTCGCCCCCTGCTTAACTTATTCTGACTACATTGGCCCTTTTGCTCATACCCCAAGCATGACAGGCAGGCTTAGGACCTTTGTATCTGCTGACCTTTACCTTTCCCCTGGTGCACGTGCCCCAATCTGCTCTCTTTCTTCTACCTGCCCAATCTTTTAAATCTTGCTCAAATCCCACTTTATCATGGAAGGTGCCCTCTCTCCTCCCCAGCACATTCTACCCCTGTGCCTGTCACACTGCTCCACACAATCCTCTTCACTATCTGACATGCAGCATTTTTTCCATTTATCATTTGCCTCCCGCTCCTAAACTGTAAGGTCCACAGGGAATATATATTTATAATAATTTTTTTTGCTGCTATGTCACCAGTTCCTAGAACAATGCCCCCAAAGAAGTAAGCAAATAAATTTTGAATTAGTGGGTGGTTAAAATTAACGAATGAACAAAATTTAGGGATAAATAGTGACTAGAACAATAGTTTTCCAGACAAATGAAATAGATGGCGAAGATTCAAGATCTAGCCCTACTCCTTACTGCTTATGTTCCTCTGGGCATGTGTTTTACCCTTTTAAAATTCTTATTTACTACACTTGCAAAGTGGGGATATGATTGTAGACTTAATGTGCATGTTGCCTCCAACGTTGAACGGTATATGATCTATAAATGAGATGACGTGAGTAACAGTACACAGCGGCCCTCAGAGGACTATTAAAAAGAATTCTTTCAAGTGAGAGTTTATTAATAGCTTCCAATTATCTAGAGCCTAGTATGTTCCAAGAATCACACTAATGGATGTAAATATATTATTGCATTTAATATATAAACAACCCTGCACAGTGGAAGGAACTATTTCTGTTTTACTCTTCCAAAAACAAAAACAAAAAAACTGAGGCTCAGCAAGTTAGATGACTCACTCATAGCCAAACAGCTATTAAGTAGAGGGGCCTGCGTTCCAATCTAAATCTGATTCCAAACTCCCTTTCCTGTCCACCACATCAGGCTACCTCTCACAGTTATGATCATAAATTGTGTTCCTTCTCTCTGGCCCCGTCTGTGTTGCCTGCTTTCTCCTTAGCTAGTCGCCCTTGTTAGGGTAAGCTATCCAGTCTTTACTTTTTACAACACTGTACAAGGAATTATAATTTAAAGCTTAACATAAGTTAAGGTCTTCTGCAAAGACTCAGAATCACTAACCAGAGCTAAGGAGCTTCTGGCTTTCCTTATGTTATTATTTCTTTGTTAACACCCAGGCTGCCTATGTGTTATTACTGAATAATCTCCAAGGTGTGTAGTGTGGTATTTGTGGCATTTAAGATTCAGTCAAGGACTAAGGAAATCTGGGCTTTTTTTCTAATAATAGGAAGATGTGAGGCAAAGAAAAAGAACAGATTCAGGTGGCGCCTGTGGCTCCAGGAGTAGGGCGCTGGTGCCATATACCAGGGGTGGTGGGTTCAAGCCTGGCCCTGGCCAAAACTGCAAAAAAAAAAAAAAAATTTTTCAGAAAAAGAACAGATTTATAGTATAAATTATATAAAAATCCTGAAGAATAAAGTAATATTCTGAGGTACTCATTCTAAAGGGTCGGCAGGAACCGGTACTCACCCTATCAACAGGCACGGTGACTGAGGAATAGTGTTAAGGCTGGGATGTTTTCTTTTTAACTTTCTCCCTGAAGTTGCAATTAAGTTTTTAATTCACTGAGATCGCCAAAATGAGTTGGCTCTCCTTTCTATCACATATTAAAATTTTAATATCACATTAAAATGTGCAGTGAAGTAGACCCTGATGCCAGTAAGTAGTTATAGTTGAAACCAATACTTAGCTTTGATGGTTGAGTCACAAGGTCAACAACATCAGAGGAGGAGAAAGGAGGGAGCTTAAAAGAAAATTTTCTCTTACCTGTGTGTTCATGAAGAAATGGAAAATATGACTTCAAAATCACAGTATTCTCTTTTACTTGTGTGTTTTATGTACGACTCTTGGTCACTTCAAGTTTATATTATATACTTCCTAAGGAAAAAAATAATATCAGTGATTGCTCAGAAGTTTCTTATATATTTCTTTCATGTTCTCAATTTGCATTATATCAGATATCTCTGATCACATTTTCTTCGACTACTATTGTGATAAATATGTCCATATGGCATATATTAATATATAAATGGTGATTCAATGAAAAGCATATCAGACAAAAGCTAATTTGAATAGTTGATACCAGGATGTCAAACATTTATTCATATTGTAATTTAAATAGGCAATTATAGTAACAGTTTTCCCGCTAGCATCAGCCTTCATCACTCTTTCCTATCTCACTCCCAGAATCTGGCTTCTAGATAATATACTTTAGCCATCAGAAAGTCTTAATTCATTGATTTTTCATTTGGATGATTCTATGTACATTTTCATTTAATGAAAAGGCACTTATTAAGTGCTTTTTTGTGTAGGGAACTATTGGACACTCTATGGATCAATTTAAATAGACCAAGGCCTAGCTCATTCTTAAAATTTCACACTGAATATTAAGGCAAATAGATAAAAAGGATCCAAGAGGGCAAACTTAAAAGAAACAAGACATAACAAAATGAGTCAAATTAAAACATTAGTGCTATACCTATTGATCAGACTGGTCTAGCTGGGTAAAGACAATCAAAGGAAGTCTTTGATTTTACGGGTGATAGATACTGATTCGTGGCAAGGTCACATTTCAGGAACTATTTCTATAAGGAAGGAATTGTAAAATTTGGTGATTTTTCTTGGGTTGGCAAAAAGATGCAAAGGTGGGCTTAAGGCATTGAATGAATTTGACTTGATGTATATATTAGTATGATTGTTAGAAACGCAATAATTTTATCTATACATTAAAAGTCTTTCTTGACTCTGGCTATACATGTAAATAATCTGTGGTACCGTCACAATGTATTAATGCCTGCCCCATTCCAGGATCTATTAAATCAGAATCTCTGGAAGATGGAACCTGGGCACCGGTGTTGGTAAACTACAAAACAAAACAGAACGAAACGACTGCCCAGGTGATCCTAATGCGTAGCCAGGCAGCGAACTTTAAGGACTCTTGGGTTATATCCATATGTTTTGATATTCTCAAGATATAAATGTGTTCTATATACCTATAGGTAAGAATGAACCTCATGTACTGGAGGCTGACCTTTCCCTTCTGAAGCTCATTTCCTGTTGGAGAGACCAATCTGTGCAGGTAAGATAGAGTCCATGTTCTTGGAGTTACTAGAAGAGTTTCTGACCACTGTGGACCCCTGATACCCCTCTTTACCTGAAAGTAAGTAGTTACGTGTCTTCAGAAAATAGCCTCAGAGGACAGGCCTAATGCAGAGAAAGGGATGAGGGAAAACAGAAGATAACATAAGCAAACGTGCGTGAATGCAGGGGCGGAGGAAGGGGGGGTTAAGCTGCTGTAGGTAACTTGTGCCCACGGGGTTTCAGTTTGAGAATGCATTGTCTATCATTGAATTTCAAAATGTGCCACTACATTAAGGTACCTACTTATGGGAATTTGGTTATGTGAAATTAGACTTCTTTTTTTTTTTTTTTAAATTCTGAGGTTACCTCATCTATGAGTTGGTTTAAAGAACTGGTTTCTTCAATATCCAATTTAACTCCTTTTTTTTTTTTTTTTTTTTTTTTTAAGACTTCTTTGGGTCTCAGAATCTTCCTGGCAGCTTTGTATATTTACTATAAATATCTGTGCATTGATTAGGTAAATGTCTATCAGAACTTTATTTTTCATTGTGAATTTGATAAATATCAAATTTGCAAGATGAGAATAGCAGCAACTCCAATTGCAAATGGTTATTCTCAGTTATAGGGAAGCAGAACAAACTCTAGGGATTGAAACCCTAAAACTAAATGTACGCAGTTGGAATGGCTTGGGAAACTCACCCTGGCCTACGCATTCCACCTGACTTGCCCCCAGCCTAATCACATCTCTCATCATTTTCCCACTCCCTTTCTGACCCTTATGTAGTCACCCTGGCTTTCTTTTTATTTTCAGAACACACAAAGCTCATTTATATCTCAAGATCTTACTGTTCTCCTGGGCTGGAACTTTCACTTCTCCATTAATCATCCAGGTCTTTGCTCAAGATCTATCTCCTTGGAGAAGTCTTCCCTGATCCTTCCAGCTAGTATTACCACCACCCCCTCCATTTCCCTCCCCACCACCTTCAGTAACCATCCTATCATCCCATTTTATTTTATTGTTGTGACTGGTTTTAATAGAAATTGTAATGTTTTCTTTTTTTCTTGCTTCTATTTGTCTTCTCACTGTTACGTTAACTTGCTGACATCAGTGACCTTGTTTGTCTTATTCCTTCTCCTCTCACCAATGCTGGGAAAGTAGTACTGACAGTAGCTGGTCAACAAATCTGTAAAGAATGAATGAATAGCTGTGCAAACAGCCTCTGCAATAATCAGAATAAATACTAGTACACTCTAATTTTATCAGCACATTAGCAGTCACCTCAAATGAGACTATTAAAAGGGAGATTTTTTTCCCCCCCCAGTAGCCAAAAAATTCCTCAATAGGGGGAAAAATCCTTAAGGAAAAAGATACAACAAAACATTTATTTTGAATTGCTCTAATCTAAAGATATCCTGTAGCTGTTCATTTGACCTTCAAATAAATTTTAATGTGGTTTAGATATGTTTGGACTAACAGACCTTTAAGATTCTATAATTCTGCGACCTTATGTGAAATGCTGGCAATAGGGCAAATACTACCAAAGCATTTACTGTTTATGGGAAGTCCAAGCTTCAAAGTTCTTGCTTTATCTTTTTTCTTTTTCTCTTTTGTTTTCCCAAAGTTTTTTTTTTAATTCTTCTTCTTATTTATTTATTTATTTATTTGCAGTTTTTGGCGGGGGCCAAGTTTGAACCTGCAACCTCCGGTATATGGGGCTGGTGCCCTACTCACTGAGCCACAGGCACCGCCTTTTTTTTTTTTGTTAAGAGGCACTGTTTTGCTCTGTTGCCTAGGCAGCAGGGGAGTGATCGTAGTTATTACAACTTCAAGCTTCTGGGCTGAAGAGATCTGCCTGCCTCAGCTTCCTGAGTGGCTTGGGCTACAGATGTGCACCATCTTACTTGGCTAATGTTATTATTTATTTATTCATTTATTTATTTATTTATTTATTTATTTATTTAGATGGAGTATTGCTGTGCTGTTCAGGCTGGTCTTGAACTCCTGGCCTCAAGCAGTCCTTCCACCTTGGCCTCCCAAAGTGCTAGGTTTATAGGCCCAGCCCAAAGTTCTCCTCTTGTCTCTGCTGCTAGCCTGATGCATGACTCTGGAGAATAGTATCAACTTTTTGATTATCATCTCCCTCACACATATTGAGAATGAGAATTCCTGGACCCTTCAGGAATAACAGAGACTCATTAACAGCTTCAATAACCAATCCTGAGATTCTTCATAAAGCCATTCATTTAAACAGTCAGATCATGTTAGCTTGATTTTTCTTTTGATGTATTTAGGAGCACTAGGTAATCATGGAACACTTCAGTAAAGCAGAACAAAAATCCATGTCATAAATGGAGAGTTTAGCTTTAAGGCAGGAGGTAAGAATGAATTAATTTTGCAGTTTGAATGAGTTTGTCGCGAGATTATTTCTTTTGCTTCTCACACATGGGCCTCTCAACATAAAAATAAATGTTGGAAAAGAAACAGGAAAGTCTGGGCATCACTAATTTACATGATCCAAGGCTATGCTCAAGTTCTTTGGATTTTGTGATGTAACGCCAGTGGGTGCAAACCCAGGCCTCCAGGGAGAAACGTTGCTTTGGTTTTCCAGGAGGCAGTGCAAAGGCTTGAAAGCCAGACTGTTGGGAAAATGCTCTTACAAGAGAAAATCTGAACACTGGAAAACAAGTAGGACACAGGGGTTCTTATGAGTCTTCATGTTGCTCTACGCTACTTTACAGTGTTTTGCTGTTCTGGGGGGTTAGTGGAATACCACTAAAATTGTTAGCTCACCTGTGGCTCAGATACTTCTACTAAGTATATAGCCCAGCTTTGTGGCTGATACTTGCCAGCCAATGGATTGTTAACCTTATTTTGAATCTCTGCACCTTCCCTCATAAAAGAGCATTATGCTTTGCATTTGTAGCTTTTTAGAGAAAATTATTATTATTATTTTATTTATTTATGTATTTTTTGGTGCAAGTTAATCTGCTTTATTTTGAACATGATTCCAGTTAGTGCATATAAGAGTTAAGTTGTGCTGCAAACCCATTCATCCTCATGCAGGTGCACTTCAGATAGATGGAATTCAGACTCAGGGGGATCATTTAATCCTACTCAACTGGTGGACATTATGGAGCCAGGACTACCTTACTCTGGAGAAAATTATTTTAATGCATTTAAATGACAGCTCTGTAGCCATAGTGCTTAGTTCTAGCTCATTATTAAAATCACAAAGTTATGTAAAATACTGTATAAAAGTATTATATTTTGTTGGAAAAAGAATTCTATTGTGATTGGCTAGCTGAAAAATTTATCCACTACTATATTTATATATTAGAGAGACTCAAGTATTGATAGTTATACCCTATCAGTAATTTTATGCTTTCCACAGTTTATATCTGAAAGTATGCAGAATCTATTTCAACTTTGTTACATTTGTTTAGTGCCCAATTACTACCAGATACTGTCTTATCATTATCGCACATTTGTAAGAGAGATGATCCTCTCTCTCCAGAGGGAAACAATGCTTAATATTGCTTTCACACTGAGCCTAAAATGCACATTTTGAGTCTGTTTCCAGTTGGATATGTGCCATTTGGTATTCACTTTAACTTTTGTGGCTCTGAGTACCCTACTCATCAAGATTAATATATTCTGCTCCCTTATTTTCTGTTCTCCTTGTTTTTGATAATTATGTATTGAGAATACATAATTATCATTATAAGATGCATTTATCGTGGCAACTATGTAAGACATTTAACAGTTAAAAATGTAAAGTCATAACATAAATAATTAGAAATGTTAAATGAAATTCTATGAATTTCTGTATAATTCTAAGAAAGGATGATATAGGATAGTCTACACAGTGGGAGAGTGACATTTTATATCACAATTGGGGGCGCACCTGGGAGGTGGTCATTGTCCCAGCATAAGAGAGCAGCCGTAAGCCCAGTGCAGATGTGTGGCCAAACTGCCCATTCTTGGGATTCTGCCACAGTATGGACACATTGTAGGTCTGAGGATTTCCTTCCATATCCCTGATTGATAGATATGGAAAGAGCAATTTCCACACACCATTCTGTTATTGAATAGTCTAGTCCTAACCTTTTCAGGATTAGTCTTTGTTATATAAGTAAGGAAATGAAGTTTCAGAGACGTTCGTGACTTGCCACAGACTGCATTTGTAGCAACTACTGTAGTTACATTAGTGACTAAAACTTCCCCCTTCTGGTCTCTGGTTCTTTCTACCTCATCATCCGCATCTTGGAATCACTGCTGTTAAATAGTACGTATGGCAAGGTTAAAATGAAATAAATTCCATGATAAGAAATTGTTCATGATGAACAATTAATAAAATATATCCCATCATGTCATACACATAAATCAATATGGTTTGCCAATATAACGATGTATGGTAGTGTATGGTAGTCAATATCATATACAATAGTTATGTATTACTACTGTCTCATCATTAGTAGATATTAATAGGCATGATTCATGAGCATCATGATATGCAACACTATATGTTAGATCTGTGGTACATAATTGATACTACAATGTTGACTATTTCATTGCATGATATTCATGAGTAAACATCATTCGCTTATATCATGATAGGCATTACTACATTTTCGTATACATGATATGCAATAGTAAAATCATACCATTCACTAGACTTTTTCTCTCCCTAAGCAAGCATTTGAATGTGAGCTGGACAAGGACAGGGTCTAATCGGCCATCAGAAAACTGCTCCAAAATTCTTGGGAAGGTTCCTATATTTATAAGTCAGAAGCCCAGCTCCTTCTGCTTGAATAGTTCAATGGACATCTATCTCTGTGTGTCCTTGAAGCCTGAAGGTCTCCCCTGCCATCATGACACATAAAAAGAGACTGATAAATGTTTAGATGAACACATGTTCAGTTAGGGCCACAGCATCTTCAGATCACTACTCTCAGTTGATGCTATACCAAATCCCTCACTGGAAGCATTCTTATGGGGACCCTGGGAATCATAGAGAGGGGCCAGTGGCAATTGTGGAGCACAGTCTTCTAAGGGAAAAATGAAGAGCCGTGGGATAGGGCTGTAATAAATGTTTAACGGTTGGCCAGAGAAGGATAGTGGGCAGGTGTTCTGAGTTCTCCTGTATCAGTGGTGTCCTTCCCTTTCTCTGTTCAGTTCCTGGATCTCCCTGGGCTCTACCTAACTCCTGAACCTTGCCTCATCTCTTGCCAGGCAGAGGCCTAAGCAGACTAGCTTTACACTGAGGGGTAAGATACAGAATCACAGGTGGACATGTACTAAAAGGACACAGAAGCAGGACTCAGGAAGTCTGTCCACCAAGCCTGTGTAATGTTAGAATGCTGCATCCCAGGATTTTCATTTTAACAATGAAGATATTTGATTAGATGCTCTCTGAGAAGCATCCCCCTCTCCTCCACCCAACCAGAGGTCCTTGACCAAGGTATGCACAACAATCAGAAGATATGCCTTGCAGTACTTTAATTCATGTAAAACAACATAAGTACACACACAGTTTAGTGGGATTTATTATTAAGGTCCTTTCACCTTCTGTATTAAACATGAGGTCTGATAATTAAATTCACGAAGTCATCCTAGAAAAAGTGATATGTACCTCATTGGTGAATATCAGTACAGTCACCTTCAAAGTCCTCCCCTTGGGAAGTTATGTGCTGAAGCCAGCACCTAGTCTACCCGTCAAAGCAAATTTGGAACTCTTTTTATAGAATGGCCATCAGAACTGTCAATGTATTACCCTTGATGTCCTGAATGTCATCAAAATGCCTTCCTTTCAATATTTCCTTTATATTTGGACAAAGGTAAAAGTCTTTGAGGGGTAGATAAAGTGAATAAGAAGAGTGTTATAATAGTTATTTGTTTACTTGTTAAAAACTCCCTCACAGACTGTGCTATGTGAGCTAGTGCATTGTCATGATGCAAGAGCCGTGAGTTCTTGGCCAAGATTTCCAGCTAAGATTTTCCTGTTTCTCTATTGATTTTTACTTGGTCTGCTGTACTTCACAGTCAGCTGACAATATTGAAGCATAATTAGATCTGAATTTTTGCAATGTCTTCATCAGTTCTGCTTGTTATTGGCTACCCTGACCTCTTGTCAGTGACACTTTCTCTTCCCTCAGAAAAAGATTTCATCCCTTTGCACACTTCATAGCATTATCCATGTAAACTTGGGCCAACATGTCCCTGATTTCACTTCCACTCTTGCCAAGTTTAACAATAAATTTACAAATGTTTGTTGCTCTATTTCAAGCTCTAACACTCTCATGACAAAATACAAAAACACACAAGAAGAATGAATACCACTCAGCAAGACACCATTATATGTCAACATAAACACAACTGTGAGATGCTGATAAGGTTGTGAAACCTTATGGAGTTGTTTGTGCAGTGCTGCCAATGTAAGTGTAGGGTGGCAAGTTCGGGAACTTAATGTGAGACCTCATAGTTTAATTCATTGTTTTTAGCTAAATCATGATTTGAAGCTAGGCATAGTTTGAGAATCTAATCTTGACTTTAAGCAATGATATGCTTATACAGATCATGTCCAAAAAGTATTTAAGAAAGGAAAAAGAACTGTATTAAAATTGTAATATTCAAGTCATGTTTAACTTCTGTAATTACAAAAGATACAGACACAATATACAAGATAACATGTTATATTGGTATATACTAAGTTTTAAAATTTTATTCTGATTGTTTCCTTTCTTAAAATGTGTATGTATTTTTGGCACCCATTGTATATATTCTGGTGAAAATGAGAATAGCTTAGTTAGGAGAAAGTATTGAAAATTCTTCTGACCCTATAACCTAATAGCCCTCTGTACTTTGAAAATTCTCCTTAAGTATCCTCTTAGAATCTCTTGCATTTTCAAAAGAACAATGTGAGAATTTTTCTCTCACTTCTCACCATCCACTTCTCAATTGTTTTAGAATGATGCTAATTTTAGTAGAACTGAGAGTTATTTATGGAAAACTCATTAAAATCCAAATCAGGCTTTGGATTTTTTTTTGCAAGACACCCACGCATTTCTAATAATGCCTAAAATAATTCATAAAAAATAACTTTACAGGTAACTGAAGCAATACAAGCTGTTCTCTTGGCAGAAGTTCAACAGCACATGAAGACTTTGAGGAAGAAATCACCAAATTGTCAGCCAGTGTCCGGTGTCTCTACCATGGCAGAGAATGGTAACTGTGATGTGTTGCAGATGCTGCCAAAGGTGGAATGGGTGGAGGAAATCGAGTTACAGTGTATGAGCAACACTTTGCCTCTTCAAAGTAAGTACAAAATTTACTGGCATGCTCTTTCAACAGAACTTTTCTATTAAAGACAGTCCCTGACTTAGAATGGTTCAACTTAATGACTGTTTTAACTTTACATGGAATGAAAGCACCAGGCAATCAGTGTGCTCCTTGACTTATGATGGCATTTTGTCAGGATCAACCCATTACAAGTTGAAATTATCATAAATTGACTTAAAATATTTTCAATTTGCAATAGGTTTATCCAGATGTAACTCTATTAGAAGTTGAGGAGCATCTGTAGTTATAAAGAGTTGAGAATAATAGTTCGTGATCTATCATCTCTGTAAAGAACCAAGTCAATTGCCCTATTTCTGAGATATTCTATCAATTTTCTCTTATGAGTTTTGGAGAACTTCTGGATCCTAACTGTTTACTAGGAGAATAGCTTATATTATTGGTACCAAGGTGGTAAGGTTAAGTGTTTAAAAATGAAAATAAGATTGAAAGTAATAACTTAATAGGATACAAGAATGTTCTAATAATTATAGGTAAATTGGTTTTTACCTTATACCTTAAAAGCCATGTACCAATTTTTTTCTCTGAGTGTAAGAAATATCATACAGAAGATTAAACTGGTTTTATACTTGGACCATATGATTTTGTAACAAATCTCATCCTTAGAAGTTCCTGCTGATAGGATCTACAGTTTAGGGCTAGCAAATGAATCTAAATTTATGTTGTAAAATGTTATCTGATTATTTTAGTCCATTAGCTGTGACTTAAAAAAAAGAAACAAAAAAAAGTAAAGTATAAATTTAATTTTCAACTTTATTAGTAAGCTTTTGATGAATAATAATCTATAAGTTGGTTAATTGTGTGTTGTGTCAGGAAAACATGTTACAAATTTACATATTACAGTTTGTTAAATTGTTAGATGCTTCTTTAAACTCTCACAGAGATATTTTCTTTTTATGTATTTGGGACTCAGAAATGTTGCTATATTTAGAATGTTAAATCTTAGAATAGTTTTTATTCTTGGAAATGGGCTATAATGATTTCTTCTCTTTATGAGATTACTTTTGGAGACTGTTAGATAATGAGAGATAAAAATTCATATTCAAGGAAGGCCAAAGATCAAAATAGGTAGAATATTTCTTAATGTCAGCCAGGACAGTCACTGATGATGGTAAAATCGGGAAATAATTTGGTAAAGCTAGATGACAATTTTAAGTCATTGGTTTGTTTATTTTCCAGAAATTACCCTTAATTATGAACTCTATCATCTTACATAATTGTAGTTGTATTAAACCTTTCAAGCAAGAAGTAGAAATATTTCTTTGTAACTAATTTTCAGTCACTACACTTGAATTCTTGATTTACATGGAAGTCTATCCATGATGAAATCAATAGGTTTCTTCCACCTCTCTCACAGCAACTAGTATCATTTATCGTGAGTTAACTCTCATTAGGTAGCGTTTCTTATCCTTCTCCCTAACCTGGAGCGTCTACCTTATCCTGGGTAAGAAATTCTTGGTCAGCTCTGAAAGTGAAACTTCAGATGAGTTTTGCTATCACATGGCTTACCCATATTTGAAGTTTGGGCCCAGTACTGTCTCCTGTTCATTCTCTGGCATAAGAATTGTTGATATCTGTGGGCAGCAGGCTGTGGCCGGCAGGGCCCCCACAGCCTGGTAATGCTCAGGGAGCGACCCCCAACCACTTCTCCTCCCTTAACAACATTGTTTTCACCTGCCAAAAGTCAGGTAGCCCAGGCACACTTTCCTTGTTATCGGCAAGCACACAGTTTTTCTCTTTAAGGTTGATTTCTACACAGTTTTTCTCTTTAAGGTTGATTTCTACCCCATGTGTTAAGATTTATACAATCTTGTTAAGATACTGTATAAATAAAGCTGTTTCCGCGGTTCAGTGGCTGGCTGCCCCTCTGACACCAGCCGAGCTCTTGGCTCCTGTCTCTCCTTGTGCCCCTCTCTCTGTTTTTCATGGCTTTATATTTCTTCATTTCCCAGCTTTCCACTCAGGTCAACTCTCCGTCTGCTCACCGGGTCACGAGTGGTCACCCTCTCGTGCCAGTATGGGACAGATACTAGCAAGGTGCATGTTGTCCCAGAGAGTTAGGAGTCTGAGGCAAGAGAATAGCCATGAGTTCAAGTCCAGCCTGGGCAACATACTGTCTGTTAAAAAAAAAAAAGAAGAAGAAGAAGAAGAGAACTATGGATTCTATGGAGTTTAGTCTTACTATAACTAAAGAAATTAGGCTTTAAAGTTTGGAGTTATCTATCTTTTGGTTCAGGGCTCCTGGCCAAAATGAATTTTGGCTCTTTGCCTCTTATCATTATTTTGTATACTGTGGCTCTTTGCCAAGTTTGGATTTTGTTATGCTGCTTCTGAGGAGGGACCTCTGAGGAGCGATCTCTGAGCACGTAGTCGAACTTGTTCACCACCCCTGTTTGGTTAATTATTGAATAACCCTTTCTTTGCCTATGACAACAGAAAATTTTTAATTAGAATTAGAGCACCAAAATATTAAAGCTATTTTAATGTTGGTGGATGACATTTAGAGTATTTTATTTAGAAGAATAATAACATTTACAAAATGTTGAGTGCATATTATTTTCAGAAATACTATCTGGATGAAAATATTAACTGCACTTGCAATTAACTGGGAAACACATGATATATAATGAAGAAATATCCAAGCAATATCATATTTAATATTAGTATTGCCCTTTTCTCCTTGAGAAAAGACTTATTTTTTTTTTAACTATCTAGAAGAACTTAGTAATACTATGGACAAATTTTTAGTCTTCATTTAGAGAACAAAAACCAAAAGCTCTTTTTTTTATTCCAATGTCCTGAGATAATGTTTAAGGAGATAGCATAGGTATTCTTTACTGGGTGTGACAGAGTGTGTCTGGACTTATTAGCATTATGGTAATGTGACAATAATAGGTCAGAAGGAAAAATAGTAAGTATTGAGTTCTTAATACACTCCAACTCTATGCTAAGTACTTCATATTATCTCGCTTTCCCATTAATTCTTACATGATCTACATGAACGCTAAGACTAAAATTTCCAACCCTTGAATCTTTTCAAGGGTTTAAAAACTTCACAGTTTTTAAAGTGTCCCTGTTTGTGGAGATGAAGTTTCAGAAACTTCTTCTGAGAAAGAAGCTTTTTGATTCTTTTATTTGACATAATAATTTTGTATCTTTCTTATACACATTAAATAGTGTTTAAAAATGTTTTAAAAGTAAGTCCATCTCTGCACCAGTTATCTTGAACACCACCAATGGTATATATCTTGCCCTTTGAGACACACTTCCTATTATTATCTCACTTTCTAAAATGAATGCATTAAGAATTAAGAGAGGTTAGATGTCTTGCCTACAGTCACAAAATTATTAACAGCGACGGAGCAAATGGAGAGATTCTCTTAAACACTGTGCTCTTATCCAGTAAGCTGTGTTCTCCAAATTGGCAGCATGAAGGAAATTTGCCCTAAATCAGCTTGATCTAAAAATTGAATAATTTATTGAGTGGTTTTCTTAGATTTTTATTCTTCCCTCATAAATCCTACTTTCTATTACCAAAGAAAATGCAGAGTGTTAAATCATTGCCATCTCAGCCCTCCTAATAAAGAAGATCACCAGGTTTCTGGAATTACTTACATGAGATGAATCCAGAAAGCTGGAAATCAAATGAAATGAGAGGTGAAGCATCATGTGTGTCTGAACTCTATAATTTTGTGTCATATTTATTTTTCAGTGTTTTCACTTATTATGCTTCACAGCATGTCTTTTATTTGAGGTCTTACTATTTATGTACCAGTTATTTATGGGGCAGTGGTTGGTTTTATCTGAGTGTATGATTTTATAATGGTTACTTTATATCTTCCTTGAATCTCTTTGATAAGAAATTGTACAGTTAACATCCAGATTTAAGACTAAGGTTCATTGCTTTAAGAACAGTAATAGTTTCCATTATTAAAATGCATTCGAACGTTATTTCCTTTTACTTCTTTTTTTTTTTTTTTTTTTTTTGCTTGAATGTTATTTAGATCAGTTTAAGCAAGCACTCTCAATTGTTCCATTAAATAAATTGGTTGAAATAGAAATGGAGGCTTTGTAGATAAAACTGTCACTTTGGAATTATTGGCTGAATTTAAATTTCATGTTAAACCGTGTGGTTGTGAAAATGATGCATCAAATGTGGATATTGCAAATAATTTTATTATTACATGCATCATTTTCAGAAAATTAAATCATGAAATTGTGCTTTTTGTTTAAATAAAATCATGCATTTGTTGTAAACCAAATAAATAAATGTACAGTGAACAGAACAGTTTTGTTTGTTCTGCCCTGCAGAGGTCTGGGCTCAAGACAGACTTCCTTGGCCTGTGATCACCCAGGAAGGGAATCTGTCCAGTGTGGAGAGACTTCGGAGCATGGTTGATTACCTCACAGGAAACCTTCTCCTTGACTGTCCTTTTTTATAGTAAATGTGTGTCCTTCCGTCTACTTTAAGGGCTCCAAGCCTAAGTCAGTTCTTCTTTGTGGCCACCAAAATCATCTGTGAAAGGTCTGTGTGGTACAAGTGAACAAGGGGTAGAGAACTCATGGGGACGTTTCACAGGCCTTCTGTGTCATGGTGACGTCTGGGGCTTTCTCTCCAGGGAAGATGGGAAATTGTTTGAGCAGAGAAATAGCACCTGTTTTGATGTGATCCTTTGCGTGCAGTGTAGGGGTCAAGGACAGCAATATGTGATGGACCTGGCATCCCAACTTGCTCCTCTGTTAGGTGGCACGGCGTTGTGTACAGTATTTCAGGGATGCTGAAGAAAGAGTGGAAGATCCACTCCACAGAGGGCCGCCCCGGGCGCTGGGCTTCACATGTACCTGCTTAGATGATCTATCAATTTTGTTTTCTACTTTTAACTAAACCAATCCCCAGAACATAGACGGGAGGCTTAAAAGTCCCCTGCCATGAAAATATGGATTGAAGAGAATACTAATAATGCAAGCATAAGCAAAAATGTGTAAATGACGTTACCAAGTTTATACTACTGCAGGAGGTGTTTAGGGGTGTGTGTGTTAATATCCTCATTTTGAAATTTCTATTTTTGTGTATCTTGAATAATAAACATAATGTTGATATACTACTAGCATGTGTATCATTTATAAACAAAAATAGAAATATTCGTGGTGAATGTTCCAGAAGACTTCTTTGTTATTTTCTACACTTAAGTATCCCAACCAACCACAGCTTTTGGGTAGATCAAGTGAGGAAGTTAAGAGTAAGCCAATAGCATAGACTTTTGGGTAAGCAGGGCTGATGACTCATATCCTATATTGTGCAGTACCCTATCTCTAAAACTTTAAATAAGTCTCTATGAATCACTCCCCACCTCTATGCGTTGACCCAAGAGTTGAGAGTACTGCAGACAAGAGATTGGAACTGTCCAATTGGGGTTACAAAGTAGCATCACATTAACCATGGAAGTGCCAGATGCCACTGCAGACTGTGGGAACACATCAGAGAGGCATTTAACCCAGTTTGGGGGGGTCAAGAAGGCTTCTTGGAAGAGAAGATACCTAAACTGAGACCTAGAGGATGAGTAAGATTTAGTCAACCACAATAGTGGGGGGAGGGGGCGATAAGTGGTTGTTTACCATGACCAAAGAAACCACCTATCACTTGTCTTCCTCCCCAGAGTCATCTAAGAAATGCATGAACAAGGAACCTGGGCATCAAGGACCCGTATCTTTTTAATTTCTTGTCTTAACACACCTATGTTCTTTTTGAATCTCATTGTGCTACAACCTTCCTTTACTAACCCTCAGCCTTCCAAAATAACAACACCAATAATGGTGATTATAGTAACAGCCAAGACTTACATGACTTATATTCTGAGTGTCTCATATAGCTCAAATCATTTACTCCAGGCAACAATTCTGTGGGAATAGGTAGTATTGTTACACCCATAGTCCTGATGAGAAAACAGGTGTAAAGAAGTCAGGTAACTTGTCCAGGGTCTCACTGCCAGCACGTGACTGAGCCAGAGATCAAACCCAGGCAATCTGGTTTCAGAATTGTGGTCATTCATCACTCTGGGATGTTGCTTCCTCATCATCTATGATTCTCCCTCGCTAGTTTTTAATCCATCAAATATTTACCAAATGCCTTCTATTTGACAGTTACAGAGATATGTATTACCCAGATTGGGGATTACAAGGTAGCAAAACCTGAGATATTTGGCAAGACAGCAGGAAAAACATCCTCCAGAGGAAATCAATTGACAAGCATTGGATACCTAATCTCTACAAAGCATAAGGGGAGTAGCTATTATGTGCTATTCCACTAAAGATATAATTACTATAAAGACTTTTAGTTAGAATATAAATTTATATAATGAGAAGTTTTAGTGGTTAAAAAAATAGAAAGTTTTGCTTCTGGGAACTGGAAATGCCAACTGATAAATGCTAGGAATGTAAAAGATTTAGCAAATATGTATTAGTTGAATGGGGTAAAGGCTAAGGGTGCTGTGGGAAGAGAGAAAGACATTTAAAATTTTATTTTTATGAATTGGGCTGCAATAAAGATTCTGGTGCAAATGTCTTTCAGCACATTGTACCTCATAAATGCATTAATGTACACAGCTATCATTTAGTAAAGAATAGAAAAACTTTATTTTCATAGATTAATTTGAGATATCCTATAGGCAATTGTATTTAAATATCAGGTATTCATATGTTAGATGAAGATGCATTTATAGATGATAAGTTAATAAGTTATTTAGCATCTAGAATAGATTATTACAGACTTCTCAAAGTTCATTGTAGTCATTTGGGTTTAATATATGTCTCATCTTATTTTTAGCTCCTTATAAAATTGCTGGATAAATTTCATCATTTCCCTTTTGCCTATATAAATTCTTCTGAACCTCCCTCTCTGTGTCATCTTAAAGATTGCATTAGAATGCCTGATAGAGTTCGGTGCTCTTTTCCAAAAGTAGTTTCATCTTTCACAGAGATTGAAATTGATGATTTTCATCTTGGTGTATGAAAAACTAAAGTATTTCATCTTTTTTTCTTCCTCATGAACAATCAGAATGTGAACCTGGCTCTACCCAGAAGTAGCAGGATCTAGGAATAAAGTTAAATATTTCCTTGGCGACAGTTGTGCAGGCACTACTTTATTGATTATTGTCTGTATACCTATTTAAATTTATTGACAAAGAAAAAGTGATCTAGATTCTGCTGCTGAAAGCGATGTATTTTGCACTATTGTTCTCCCGAGCTGAGACTAGCCTCCAAACACTGACCCCACAAGGGCAGGGATCAGGTCTATTTATCTTTTTTCCTCCATTGCAGAAGATGGTCCTTTACCTAGTAGCTGGTAATAAGGGTTTATTGAGTGGATGGATGAATGGATGGACCGTGGAATATTTTGTACTGAAGATTCAGCCAACTCCTAACTAGTAAAAGGAGTCGACAAAGAAAATCAGCTGATAGCTGTTCTTTAGCAACCAGACATAGTCTTGAATACACATTGAAATGTGTGTTATCTAAGAGGCATCATCTAGAATCATGTGAGGTATACACAGAAAATGCACCAAAAGAATTAAAAATAGACATATGAATGAATGTAGTTCGCAACCCCCCAGAAGATCCCCTTTCTTGGGGGTTTATGACTTTGCTCTCCATGCCTCACTTTGCCATAATATACTTTCCAATTGATACTTGTGGAGAGGCCCCAGCCTTGCCTGAAACTCCTCTTGTTTCTTATTCAGCTACACTTTCTCCGCAGAAGTATTTAAGTTGCTGCTGCCTCATACACTGTTTCCTCAGTATTTGGATCCACATCCTGAATTCTGACTCCTTAGCCTCTCCCTGGACCTCTGGCTCATTCCTGATCTCCCGTAAGCAGTAGTTCTCGTGCTGCTAACTCTGAGCTACCTGCGACCTGCCTGACCTACATCAGCCTCCTCCCTGACACCCTCATCATGGTATGCTGAGCCCGGGACTTTGTGTGACATGAACTATGTCAGCCAACATGGATATGTGTTCCTACTTATGAAAAGGATTTTGGTAGAATGAGGATGCTGTATCTCTTGAGGGAAAAGCCAGCTTTGTATTCTCAGCAAACAGCACACTGTTTAGCACATGGCAGTTGTTAGAGAAATGGTAGATGTGGGAAAAATGATCTATGTGTCCCTGTGCCTGTGGAATATCCCACTGTTTCCATCAGAATTTCAATCATCTTGCTGGCTGGAGCTTTATCTTTTCATTCTAAATTTTCAGTTTATCTGCCTGATTTTCAGTCTTGGAACAATTTGAATAATTTCAAAAGATCTCTTATTAAGCATTTACTATGTCTGAGGTTCAATGATAGGTACTGACATTTGTGATTATAACACTTTCTCCACTATCTGTATATCTTCTAAAATAATGCATATTACTTGGCACTCTGCATCTTGCCTTTCTTTCCCACCTCTCTGAACTCTTGATGGCAACAGTTGGAACTTATTACTGTCTTGTGCTCCTAGCAGCAAGGGTACCACATGGTGCATGATGGCTGCTCATTAAATGTTTGTTGCCTGAGAAGACAGATGAGTAATAATGACAGTGACAGACATGTATCAAAGAACTCTGGTCCAAGGAAGAATGGAAGAAATGCTAAGTCCTATGTTAACCGTGTGTAGCTAGGAAGATGATGCTAACAGTCATTATAAAGATGATGATTTTCTTCTGATGTGTTAACCCAGGGACATTTCTTCAACTTTATCTATTTAGTTCAAGAACAATTTATTTGTCTAGAAGAGGGCCTCCAAGAAGAATTAATGCTGACAGGTATTTTCAGGCAAAAAACAAGAAAGAGTACTACATGTTCAATACCCTGAGAAGAAGTTACAAGAAACAAAGACAGTTAGTTTAAAGAAAAGTTGCTACTTTTTTCCTGTACTTGCTACAGATGAGTATGGGCCCTTTATTTAGATCACTAGGGGAACACCTGTCCTACCACGAGGCAGCCCTGCCAATCTGGAATGTCAAAGTGCCCCTGGGTAGCTGCATATTCACAAGAACACGGTCTGTGAGGGCGCTTGTCCAGCCTCTTGGGCTTCTTCTCATCAGAATGAGGTTCTTGAAACTTTAGAAAATGTAATCATAATGGTTCTTAACTTCCTCAGTCCTAGCCAATATTTTGTAATCCCTTTTGTATAATCCTAAAATTAAATTCCTAAGCAATAGCACCTATTCACTAACATTATTTTATATATACCATTTAAAGGAAAAAATGAACAATAAGTGATTTATAATAAAATATTATGTGTGAAAACCTCATAAAAACTATACTAAAAGACAAAATGCTGACAGACACATGCATTGGTGAGAAGACAACAGCTGGCTGCTGCGAGCTCTCACGCACGTGTGAAATTTCTTGATAAATTTCTAGATAACAGCAGCAAAATATGGCCCTTCCTTAACAGAGAAGGTAGCAATCTTCTGAGAAAATTCAACGTACAGAGGGGTGGAGACAAGATGGCTGACTGAAGCCAGCTTTCCACAGAGGCTCCCGTCCAGAGGAGCCTGCTAACCTGGTGAATTAGAGCTGCATCAAGAGAGAAGGTTGAAGAATGCACATCAACCCCGCTGAGGCCAGCTGCGACTCCAAGGATACAAACAAAAGGTACAAAATCCAACACCAAGTGGACAAAAATCCCCTCCCCCATGAAAATGGCTCAGAGTGCCCCACAAACAAACGAGCAGAATTCAAAGGTCTTCCCACTACACTCCATGGGAGAGACCCTCTAAAAACTTGACCTACCTCCCCTACTAGGATGCCACAGTGTTCTCTTGCCAGGCATAAAACTGTATAAAACTGTATATATTCTCTACCTCCAATTCTGAGCTCCCAGCACTCCCCTTCACTCTCACTCTGAGGTCTGGAGGCCTGTCCCCCAGGAGTCCAGATTCTAGGGTGATTTCTTGAGGGGTGTAGACAGGGCATAGACTGCAGCTGGTCAGTACTGATTCTGCAGCATGGGAGTGAAGAGACGACAGTTGGCTGAGAGGGAATCACACCAGAGCGGTGGTGCCCTGAGGTACAGAGCAACAGCCGTTTTTGGCAATAATAGGGCTCACCCCTGGATATTACAAAGCCACAGCCCTTGTCTCCCTGGGCAACCAGAGGAGGCCCGGCATCTTCTCAGGTGGCAATCACCATGGAACAGATCTGGGACTAAAATGTAGGACCTGTGAGTAAAGGGTTTGCCAGAGGCAGTACCAGCCTGGGTGGAGTGTGGGGACCAGAAAACGCATGTGCAAATCCAGGAAATTCCCAGGGTGGGGATGACCCAGAGGACCGCTTTACTGAGCCTAAGACACACCCGGCACTCAGGGGATCGTCAGCCTATAGACAAAGAAGACAGGAGGCTAGAACTGACAGCTAACTGTGCTGCGAATACAAATCTGCAGGAGCAAAGACAGGACCTGAGGGGCAGGTTCTGGGAACTCAAAAAGCTTCTCTTCTGCAGGAAAATTTAGCAGGGACAGAAACAAATTCCCACAAAGTTGTCCTGTTCTTTCAGTAACATCAATCAGGGGTGAGGGCTGGAACTGAGTGAACACCTCCCAGCCTCCATCAAGCTCCCGAGGTTGTCAGGCCTCACCTTCTCCTTCTGGATAGAGGCAGAGAGCAGCAGCCTGGCTAAGCAGATAGAGATTTCCTTGTGATTCAGGCAGGTGCAAACCCCTGGAGTATCTGCTCACTGTAGGCAACTGGGTCAAACCCTGCGGGGCTATCAGTGACTGGATGTGACAGAGTTCCAAGATGGGGAAGGAGGCAGCAATCTTCCCAGACTAATCTATTTGCTGGGTGGGTCCTCCTGACTTCATGGAGCACTGGAGCAAGTCATATTTGCCTTGTCAGCAGACCTCTGTGATCCAGTTGCCAGAGACCTTTTAAACTCTCCCACCTGAGACAGCTGCTGACTGAGACAATTGATTTGGACCTTTTGAACTAAGCCAATTGCCCGAGGACTATTCAAGTGGTCCCTTAGGGATGTGGTTGTAAGAAGGTTTGATTTTCCAATTGTTGCCTGTTGGGGGTCAGGGTGACTTAATCGCTGGTATTTCTTTACAGCTGAGACTTCAACCCAGAGTAACTGTTTCACAGGGGTAGGACAGAGACCAGCTGAAAACAAGACAGAATGACTTAGCCTCACCACAGCAAGCAGGTCCCCAGTTTCTCAGGCCATAGCACTGTACGGGTCCTCAACAAAGCTCCAAGGGAAAAGGCAAACAGTGTAAAATAATCATGGGGCAGAATCAGGAGAAAAACTCTGGTAACATGAATAACCAGAATAGATCGACCCCTCAAGGAAAGATATGGCAGATGTAACTGAAGATTCCATTCATAAACAGTTGGCCGACATGTCAGAAATTGAATTCAGAATTTGGATCGCAAACAAGATTAATAGAAGGGAGGAAAATTTGGAATTGAAAATTCAAAGAGCAACTCAAAAGTTGGAATTAGAATTTCAAGGAGAAATTCAAAAGTTGTCTCAAGAATTTAAAGACAAAACCCCAAAGATTTTAATGCACTGAAGCAAGAATTTGCAGCCCTCAAAGATCTGAAAAATACAGTAGAATCCCTCAGTAACAGAGTGGAGCAAGCAGAAGAAAGGATTTCTGACATTGAAGACAAAGCATTTGAACACTCCCAAACTCTCAAAGAGGAAGTGAAATGGAGAACAAAAATGGATCATTCTCTCAGAGAGCTCTGTGATAATTAGAAGAAGGCTAATATCCACCTCATTGGAATCCCTGAAAGTGATGAAGTGGCCTTGCAAGGCACTGAGGCCCTTCTCCATGAAATTATGAAAGAGAATATTCCATACATGCCTAGAGAGTCTGAAATTCAGATAGCAGACAGTTTCAGAACCCCAGCACAACTCAATCCAAATAAGACATCCCCCAGGCATATCATAATTAACTTCACTAAACTTGATATGAAGGAGAAAATTCTCACAGCAGCCATACATAAGAAATCCATTACCTACAAAGGGAAAAATGTTAGAATAACTGCAGATCTCTCTGATGAAACATTTCAAGCCAAAAGACAGTGGTCAACTTTTAATCTCCTAAAACAAAATAACTTTCAACTTGGAATCTTGTATCCAGCTAAACTGAATTTCATTTATGATGGAGAAATTAAATACTTTAATGACATTCATATGTTGAGAAAACTTACCATAACCAAACCAGCTCTTCAGAATATTCTCAGACCTATCCTCCATAATGATCACCCCAATCCTCTACCACAAAAGTAACGCACTCAGAAACTTTTGATCAAACTCCAACTTCCACAGTGGGGAAAGGATTAAAAATGTCCACCGGACTTTCAAAAAACACAATACCCAAAATTTTGCCAGACTTATCAATATTCTCTATTACTGTGAACAGTTTAAACTGTCCTCTAAAGAGGCACAAGTTAGCAGACTGTATACAAAACCTCAGTCCAGATATTTGCTGCATACAAGAGTCACATCTTACCTTAAAAGATAACTATAGACTCAGGTTGAAAGGATGGTCGTCCATATTTCAGGCAAATGGTAACCAAAAAAAAGCAGGTGTTGCAATTCTATTTGCGGATACAATAGGCTTTAAACCAATAAAAGTAAGGAAGGATAAGAATGGTCACTTCATATTTGTTAAGGGTAATACTGAATATGATGAGATTTCAATTATTAATATTTATGCACCCAACCAGAATGCACCTTAATTTATAAGAGAAACTCTAACAGACATGAGCAACTTGATTTCCTCCAGCTCCACAATAGTCAGAAATTTCAACACTCCTTTGGCAGTGTTGGATAGATCCTCCAATAAGAAGCTGAGCAAAAAATTTTAGATTTATTTTTTTTAATTTTTTTATTAAATAATAGCTGTGTACATTAATGTGGAAATGGGGCACCATATACTAGTTTCATAGACCATTTGACACATTTTCATCACACTGGTTAACACAGCCTTCCTGGCATTTTCTTAGTTATTGTGCTAAGACATTTACATTTCACATTTGCTAAGTTTCACATATACCCTTGTAAGATGCACCGCAGG